>JZKD02S1906853.1:571943-582312 GCA_000966675.3 Picea glauca | reverse complement strand
CAAAAATAAACCAAGTTTGAAAGAGATCGATTGATTTTTGCAATAAGGAAAGACATCACAAACTCAATAAATACTAAAAGAGTGAAATATAGAAATTTTGAGCCAAATAGAGGACAAGATATGATAGAATAGAATCTAAGATAGAGAAAAAGATCCAAGGACTATGCCCAACAAGAAAAAATTCTATAATTTTTCAAATAAAGAAATATCGACGCTCTGGTAATCAAAGCACCAAAGTGCTACAATGCTCTCTAATAGACTCTAGGGGAGTGTTGATCAAGCACTCAACACTCTGACTAAACTTTATAGGGGTGCTAGTACTGAGAAAAGTTTTAGAAAAACCCAAAAATCTCAATAACTCATGGAAACTAAGTCAGAGACTCTATAAGACAACTTTAGCAAAGATGAAAGATGTAAGGAAAGATTAAATTAGAAAATGGGATCTAAATATAGGAAAAAGGCATGGACAAAACAAGGAAAGAAAAAAAACTGAAAATTTTCTCTCCAGTGGAGTCGCTAATTTTTTTTATAGAAATATTCCCCTATGGACATGTGAACTTTCCCTTGGATTACAGACTCCTCTACCAAGACAGAAAACTACCTTTGGACACTACCATTCCTATAGATTAATTTTATACATCAAAAAAGAGATAAGGAGGGATAATATGATGCACATCTCTTTTTAATTTTGTCTAAGTTTCTCCAATACGTGAATTCCAAATAGTACCTACAATGGATAACAAGAGACAAACGACTATCTCCTACTCTAATGGATTGGACAAAATCAATCTATTTATGAAGATTAAGATAAGAATAGACAAGTACATGTAAAATCATACTAGAAGGAAATAGGCCAAGTATATTAATGAGAACTTCAAAAGGAAAATTACAATCTTCCGATGATGTTGTAGCATCCTCTCCAACTCCTCCTCATCCAACCCTTGCTCGAAAGATCCACAATCAAAATAACAATGCTTTGTTGATTTTTTCCTTTTTTGTGCACCATGAGAGTTCCTCCATTTATAGGATTTGAGAGGCTCAACCACCTTGGTTATATTTGGGATTATTTTAGGATATGGATCCATCATTTGTGATATCTCCCTTAGATGCATCCTAGGGGTTAGATTCAATCCAAACCAACTTGAGCCATCCATAGTTGTCTTTAAAAGAAAAAGGGATTTCTTCCAAGATTTTATGAACCAATTCGACACTCCCTTACAATGGAAAACAAATATCTACAATGCTCCTACGAGATGGGAAAGGAGCACTAGCACTCCTTGTATATGAGCAGGGGAGCATTGATCTTCCCAAAAGTTGCCAAGATGAGAAATTATCATAGAAAACATGTGTTTAGACTATCAAATGATGGGGTTTATTCTTCTAACATGTTTTCGGGGTTTTATCAACTGTTTTCATGGTGTCATTAACGATGTGACACTTATGGAACAAGAAACAGACACTTACGACACTTGCGAAAAAAGTTTGACACTTATGACACTTAAGACAATTAGAATGTGACATTATCGAAGTGAGGAATTTTGATGTGTAACAATGTGTTCACTTGTTGAAGCTTCCTCGATAGGAGGATGAGTTGGGTTACTTCCTGTTGGAGGTGCATGATTTTGTGCAACCAGTGATTGTTTTTGTGTAAAAGGATGTGTCAATACAACAGGTTGAGAATTTCCTTTAAAAATTTTAGAAACTTTGTCCCGATGGGGATAGTCTTGTGTGTAGTGATATTAACCATAGATGAGACATGGAAATTTTAGTTTGCACTACAATTAATTATCAGTAGCAGGTGGTTGTGCTTATGTTTTTGGAATTTTGGTTTGATTATTTTTTTTCTTAGTTTTATTTTTCCCTCTTGACTATTGCGGAGAAGCAGATTGAACTGCTTTCACTTTATATACTTGAGTCGGAGTGGAGTTTGATGAGAGTGGATTCGACCTGGTAGCTAGGGCAGTGACTAAATGAATGGATGTTTCGGTCAACTGTAAACTAGACTGTGTTTTGACGGAATCGATAACTCCATCTGCATGAGCAGTGGAGGATGGTTTTGAGGGGTCGGTTGATGGACAGGGAGTGTTAGTGTTCCCTGTATATGAGTATGGGAGCATTGATCTTCCAAAATTTTTCCAAGATGAGCAATTCCCATAGAAAAATATTTGTTCCGAATATTAGATGATGGGGCTTCATCTTCTAACATGTTTTAGGGTTTGTATCAAGTGTTTTCATGGTGTCGTTCGTGATGCGACACTTATGGAAAGAGAATGTGACACTTGCGAAAAAAAGTGCGACACTTGTGACAAAAGTGTGACACTTACGACACTTGCGAAAATGAGAATGTAACATCGTCGAAGTGAGGAATTTTTATGTGTAACAAGAATAATGAGAGATAATCCACATTCACATTTGGCCGCACCTGTAGCAGACCCAGACCAAGTCATAAAGAAGGGAAAGGATTTTCAAGGAGCCTCATCTTCTAAATATTCAGGTACTACTAGGAACCTACTTGATTCTTTCTCTTACACATCAGTTGTTATTTCTAAATCTGTTCATTTACCAGAGGTTCAAACCCTTGTAAAATACCAACTAGAAGGTCATCCTCTTAAACATACACATTTTTCTCCTGATTTGAAAGAAAAGAGCATTGAAAGTTTTGATTTCCTTGCATCACCTGAAGTTGTTAAATGGTTCAGACTTGAAAATTTAGAATATTTCCCATCTTTAGGATCTTCAAATACTAATTTACTCAAGTCCATTAAAACTAAAGAAAAAGGAACTTCCTTCCTTGTTGAGACCTCAATAGAAACATCAAAGAATGGCTCTGTCCCTGTCAATTCTTAGCCTTCTAAAGTATTGAAAGAAATCATTTTTAGTGAAATTATTTTCCCAATTTAGAAGAAGAAATCTTTGAGACTTATTTAATTCCATTACTTATTGAGTCTGAAAAAGAATATGTAATTGAAAAGGTTGAGAAAGAAATAGAGTGGGTAGAATGAATATCCTTTTCTTGATGTTCTAAGTGTTGATTGGCCTAAAATTTTTCAATCTGAGACAAAAGAAGTTTTTTCCTCTGCTAAAACTCCAGTCAGATAACCATAGTCACAACCCACTTCACCTCATTCTACTATGTTAGTTAGCTCCTCTGTTGTAACCTCATCAAAAAATCCTTAGAGCCAGACACCTCCTTCTCCTAAGTTGGAAGGCATGAATCCACCTCTAAACAGAATGGATTCCATTGTGGTTTCTAGGTATGCACCATTAGTGCTTCCTCAACCCATGAATGCCCTTCCATTTGGAGATTGCCTTAAGTACATGCCAAAATTCACTGGAGAAGAAGATATTACTGTAGAAGAACATCTTGATTCCTTTTATAGTTATGTAGATAACCTGAACATTGAAAATGAATATGTTTGGATGAGGGTCTGTGTTCAAATCCTATATGGGGAAGCGCATAAGTGGTTTAGAATTTTACTCCCTAGATCAATAGCGAGAATTAAGGCCCTGGATAATGCTTTCTTAAGGCATTGGGGTGACAAGAAAGATTTTTTGTACTATGTTATATAATTTTGGGCTCTCAAAAGGAAATAGGGTGATCCAGGTGGATATCATTGGCCACCCACCTTTTCCAATTGACTCAAAATAGTTTTCTGGCAATTTTGGTAATTTACTATTTTTAGCAGTTTTTAACTTCCGGGGCCATTTTGAGGGCCTAAATGATTTTATTTTTTTCAGTATTGAGATTCTCAATAATATTTGAAGGCTTTTATTGAGCCTCCAAAATGAATCTCCTTGAAAATACCTTTCTAACGATCTATCGTGTGCCCCAAATGGAGATAGTATGCCAAAGTTACACCGCTCGGAAGTTGATACACCAAACTACCCAAAACGAGGTCCACAAAATTGTTGGCTTTTCATCTTCCAGGGTTAGGTTTTTGGATTTTATTTATGATAAAAAGGCCTTTGGATTCTCATTGTAAAATCATCTTCTTGCGAATGTGAGTAGCAGACACATTTATTCTCATAGATAAGTTGTCACCATTCTAACGAGTCTTTCACTCTGTATTTTTACAGTCTTTGTACATTTTCGCTCATTAATGGAAAATTATTTATTAATGTATCTCTTTGTTTATGGTTTAATCTCTGATACATTTATGTTATATTATTGGACATATGACATATCTCTATACATTTATTTATTATATCTCCGCTCTCATTTCATGCCAGAAATAATCCAGATCAGTGGTATCAAAGCAGGTTGTTCTTGATAATTTTTCAGTGCATGTCCCCGACGAGGTCTGAGTATAGAAAGTTGGGTCTCAATATTGTCTTTCTTGAAGACAATATCTCTCGCACATATAATAAACCCTCCATGGAAAAATAAAATAATAACGATAGAGCAGAGGATTCTAATAATCTGTTGCTTGAGCAAGCTCTCATGCGATAGAGGGACAAAATGATGGAGAATTTTGGCCACATCCTTCAACACCTGTTGATAACAATAGGTGTGTCTTCATAAAGAGGCCACTTTGGAAGTACCTCTCCTTTCAAGGTACAATTTAATTTTTATATTCCCATATTTGAAGGATAGATAGATGTAGATGCCCTAGAAAAATGGTTAAATCTGCTAGAAGGTTATTTCTCTGTTCATAATTTCTCTGACAAGGAAAATATCACCTTTGCACTCCCTAAGAATATCCCCCATATAAAACATTGGTGGGAAACTTACTGGGAGAAAATTTCCATAGAGGAGTCTGGAATATGGAGCCGAGCCCACTTGGTATTTTTTTGTGGATGCAGTAAAGGAACAGTATTACCCTGTTGGAAACTATGAGGACTAGTATATGAGATGGACCACACTGCAAAAAGAAAGGGACCAAGCAGTTCTGGAGTTCACCAATACCTTCCATACCTTGCACAACAAGCTGGGTATCAAAGACTCCGAATGAAATTTGGTTCTGAAATACCATGGGGCTCTACACATATACATCCAAACTGAAATGGATTTTTTGGACATCTCATCACTCAATTTTTCTTATCGATATGTTGTTAAAATCGAGAAGAAGTTTAAGAACTAGAAAAAATGGGAGTTTGGATCTTCAAATACGCAACAACCAAAGTATGATAAATATGGCCCTAACAAACAACATCCATAAAACCAGTCCAAGCCATAGGAAAAGAAGGGTCACGGAAAGATGAAGGACACTGGAAAATGGTGTGATTTCCACAAAATCCCCTGGCACAACACTGGTGAATGTCTCTCAAAACGGTCATTGGTGGTCGAGATAAAAGACAAGGATATGAACCTTGATTAATAATTTAATTCTAAAAATATTGATAGAAGATAGATCATCGATGCAGACCCCACTACTATTTTTGGGAATACAACAATTCAACCAGAAGAACCAATATATTTTGAAGAGGGGGAGCACCTTTTTCATTCATAGATGTGAGTGAAGGGGACCTCGCTGCATTTTATTGTTGATAATGGAAGCCATAAGAACCTCATCTTAGCATAGTTTGTCAAATAGTTGGGATTGTCGACAACACCACACCCACAACCATACAACATCAGGTGGCTTTGCCAGGGACGAGATCTTTGTGTCAACCAACAATGTTGATTTTCATACGGCATTCAACCCTTCAAGGATGAGGTATTGTGTGATTTTTACCCCCTATATGTCTATGATGTTCTCTTGGGCCATCCATATATGTGGAAGAACCATGATATTTATGAGTCTCGACCCCATAGTGTCATTATTTTTCTTGGGGGTCATATCTACAGGATACCAAAGGAAATTTTGACTATTGTCCCACCTAAACAGGGATGCAAGGTATTATCTCATACTACAAAATTCATCTTCTTCACAGTCTGTTCAAAGCGTGAACAGAAGAACACCACTGCAGCCTCAGTCCAAGCACCTTCTATCCAAGAGAAATAGGATGAAAATATTGAAGAAAAGTGTAAATATTCCTTCTACACACAGGAATATGATGTAGCCAAACTAGTTAAAAAGTTCCAACCCTTCCAGCCACAGGTTTGTGACAACCTTCAACAAGCTAAGTAGCACAACTTATACAACAAGGCAAGTATCTCATCAAGATACATATTCAACAAACGCTTTTCCCTCTCCCTCGAGAACTCAACATAATGGATACCATTTATCACTAAGGAGGGAGGATTAATCTAGGTGGATATCGTTGGCCACCCACCTTTTCCAACTAACTCAAAACAATTTTCTGGCAATTTTGGTAATTTACAATTTTTAGCAGTTTTTAACTTCCGAGGCCATTTTGAGGGCCTAAATGAAAGTTTTTCGGGATAGATATTCTCAATGATAGTTGAATTATTTGATTGAGCCCCCAAAATTAATCTCCTCAATGATACATTTCCAACAAGCTATCGTGCACCCCAAACGAAGATAGTATGCCAAAGTTACACCCCCAAGAAGTTGATACACCAAACTACCCAAAACAAGGTCCACAAAATTGTCATCTTTTCATCTTCCAGGGTTAGGGTTTTGAATTTTATTTATGATAAAAAGGCCTTTGGAGCCTCATTGTAATATCATCTTCTTGCGAATGCGAGTAGCGGACACATCTCTTCTCAGAGATAAGCTGCCACCATTCTAGCGAGTCTTTCACTTTGTATTTTTATAGTCTTTGTACATTTTATCTCATTAATAAAAAATTGTGTATTAGTGTATCTTTGTGTTTATGGTTGCAACTCTCATACATTTTTTTTTATATTATTGGATATCCAAGATATCTCTGTACATTTATTTATTATATCTCTGTTCTCATTTCATGCCGAAAATAATCTGGATCAGAGGGAGAATCTGTGTCTAACTTCTCTAAAAGGTTTAATAAAATGTACAATAAAATTCCTACTAAGATTAATCCCTTCGAGACCTCTACAAAAATAAGTTATGCAAGTTCCTTTGACCCATAGTTTTTTATGTTGTTGAGAGAAATAAGATATGCTACATTGGCTCATATGCAAGATGTTTCCCTAGAAGTTGAGTCAAATATTTTTCCAGCAAATAAATTGAGACGCAGATCTGACAGAGAGAGGAGAAAACAAAAAACAAAGGCTTCTCCTTCAAATACTTCAGGTACATATACAAAGGTTGATGATTTGACCAAGTTGGTCAAATAATTATTTCTAGAAATGGAAAGGTTAACGCTTGAAGGGAGACAAGACAATAGAAACCCTCAAGACTTTGGAAATAGGAACCAATTTAGAAGGAAAACTAATCCACCACACATTTTGCAGAGAGACCGTAGGAACAATGAAGATCAAAGATTTCAACCCCCTTTCTAGAATAATCTATTTGATAAAGAAAATGAAGCAAAAGAGGTGGAAGGAGTAGAACCATAGATTCATTGTGTTACATATCAACATGCCTCATCTCATCTTACTCAAAGTGAGTATGAGGAGTCCTTCGTCTGTAAACAGATAGATCAATTGGATCAAGAAGAGCAGGTTTATTAGATAGAAGGTCAGAAAAAATATAACTTGAGATCAAAACAAAATGTTGACAAGAAAAATACACCTCCTTGGTAAAAAATGACAAATTCCCCTGTGAAGGTTTCTGTTACCAAAGAAACAGAAGGACAAAAAAATCAACCAGTGATAAAAGCTCATGCACATGAAGTCAAAGATGTTGAAAAATCTCATTCTAATTTCTATTTTGAGCATGAAATTCAAAAAATTAAGATCCTTGTTCCCTTGCTTGAGCTGGTAAAAAATGAAGGGTTCAAAAAATCAATTTTGAAGTTTCTTTAGCCCACATGTCATCCAAGTCCTTCAAATTCTATCTATTTACAAGATGAGAAGCCTGCAATCATATTGGGGCCCATGGTGGAAGGTAGAGATGACTCTTCACCTCCATTTTACACTTCATTGAATGTGCATGACAAGATCTTGCATAATTGTCTTATGGAATCTGGTGCATCCCATAATCTGATGTTTAAAGCTGTCATGGATGAATTGGGCTTGGAAATCACTAAAACTTATCATGACCTATACTCTTTTCATTCAAGGAAAGTAAAGTGTCTTGGGTTATAAAAGATTTATTTGTTACACTTTTCCAATTTCCTATGAAAAGCATGGTCATGGACATTGTAGTTGCAGATGTACACCCCAAATTTGAGATGTTGTTGTCTAGATCATGGATCAAGAGGTTAGGAGTAACTTTACAAATGGATCTTTCTTATCTATAGTACCAATATTTGGGGGTGAGCATGGGAGATTATATAGATAATCTCAACTGACCTATATCATTAGTGATGAGAAAAATCCTATAATCCATCCCATATATGTTGTTGATACTGATTTTGGGTCTAGTATTATTCATCTTATTGATTCCCCTCGGCCATTCTTAGATATCAATAATCACAAATGTGAAATAACTGGACTGGGGCTTCAGTTGTGGAAGATGTATCTTGATGGTGCATATTCTAAATATGGGAATGATGCTGGAATAGTATTCATCTCTCCTTCCAAAGAATTCATAACCTTTTCATTCAAACTTGAGTTTGAGGTGACAAATAATATTTCATAATATGAGGCTTTGATTTTGGGGCTTAGGGTTCAGTTGATTTTGCAGCAGGTAAGAAACATCTATCAGACTAAGCATGTCATGTTAAACGGTTACAAAAATGTAGTTTGGGATCCGGTAGACAACTTCTTCTCAGCATTCAACATTTCTTACATTCATAGGATTTTTAATTCAATAGATGATTCCTTGCTTGTTTATGCTAGCAATTTTAGAATTCCATTGCCTCCTAAGATCAAATATGGTGTTGAAGTTAAATACAAGCCTACCATTCCTGATAATGTCAATCACTGGAAGGTTTTTGAAGGTGATGAATAATTGAAGAGTTTTTTGGAAACAGTGGATGAATTTTTTGCCCTGCATATTGGCCAAGATTCAGATGATGGTAAAAATATGCATGTTGATAAATTTCTGAACAAAATTGCAGATCATAAAATTGTTCAATTTCCAGGTAATCACATTCCTAAGGGGATGGTTCCTTTAGAGAGGAACTTTGATAATAATGATGTTGTTGTTAAAATGATCAGATATAAAGAAAATACAGACATGATAGACTATAATTTAGGCACTGAAGAAGAGCCCAAATATGTAAAATTTCCCAAAAGTTTATTTGAAAATCGGAGGGATGAATATGTCAAATTGTTCAAATAATTTTCTGATTTGTTTACATGGAAGTATGATGACCTTAAGACTTATGATACAAGCATAATTTAGCATAGGATACCTTTAAAATATGACACTAAGCCTTTCAGACAAAATCTCAGGCATATTAATCCAATGTTATAGCCTATTATGGAGAAAGAGGTTAAGAAGTTGCTTGATGCTCAAATCATTATCCCTCTGAGGTACTCTGATTGTATATCTAATTTGGTCCCTGTCAGAAAGAAGAATGGTGAGATCATGCTTTGTGTTGATTTCAGGAATATAAATAGGTGTTCTAGAAAGGACAACTATCCTTTACCCAAGATGGAACACATTTTGCAAAGGGTGATAGGCTTAATGAGGGTTTCAATGATTGATGGGTTTTCAATCTATAATCATATTTATTTGTGTCCAAAGGACAGGGAGAAGAAACAATTTACCACTCCCTAGGGTAAATTCATGTATGCCAAGATGGAATTAGGTATTATGAATGCAGGGGCAACTTTCCAATGTGCAATGGACAATGCATTTATTGGGGAGAAAGACAAGTTTGTGTTTATCCATCTGGATGATATTACACTATTTTCCAAGTCTGGTCAAGAGAATTAACAACCTCTGAAAAAAGTGTTTTTGAAGTGCAGAAAGTATAGTCTATCCCTAAATCCAAAAAAATATTATTTTTCCATGAAGGAGGGTAAGTTGTTAGGACACTTTATCACAATTGATGGTGTGAGGATTGACCCCAATAAGGTAGAGTCTGTAAAAAAAAAATTATTCCAAGGTCCAAGAAAGAAATTCAATCCTTCTCATATAAAATTAACTTTTTGAGGAGATTTGTATCTAACTTTGTTGAGATATTGAAATTTATCACTGTCATGTTGAAAAAATATAGTGAAGTCAAGTGGACACCAGAAGCTAGCAATTCTTTTGAGCATATTAAACGAGCATTGGTTGATTCCCTTGTTCTGGTAAGTCTTGATTACTCCAAGGAATTTATGATTTTTTCCTTTTCCTCTGATGATACACTAGTTGTTGCCCTTATTCAGAAGAATTTTGTTAAGGTCCTAACCCGCACATAGGTAGATCAATGTATTCGGATGTAATAAAGGTCAATATTAATAAGACCTTTCAATAAAATAGAATAAGGCGGATGTAAGAAGACC
>JZKD02S1906853.1:518882-558711 GCA_000966675.3 Picea glauca | reverse complement strand
AAAAGGGGTTTTAGATTCGGGTAGAAGGTTAAAATTTAAGTCTTGAGGGTCATGATCTGCGTATGAGCTTAGAGCCCTAGCTTATTAGTCCGTAGGGTAGAATACCCAACAACATGGATTGGACAAAATCAATCTATTTATGAAGATTAAGATAAAAATAGACAAGTACATGTAAAATCATACTAGAAGGAAATAGGCCAAGTATATTAATGAGAACTTCAAAAGGAAACTTACAATCTTCAGATGATGTTGTAGCGTCCTCTCCAACTCCTCCTCATCCAACCCTTGCTCGAAAGATCCACAATCAAAATAACAATGCTTTGTTGATTTTTTCCTTTTTTGTGCACCATGAGAGTTCCTCCATTTATAGGATTTGAGAGGCTCAACCACCTTGGTTATATTTGGGATTATTTTAGGATATGGATCCATCATTTGTGATATCTCCCTTAGATGCATCCTAGGGGTTAGATTCAATCCAAACCAACTTGAGCCATCCATAGTTGTCTTTAGAAGAAAAAGGGATTTCTTCCAAGATTTTATGAACCAATTCGACACTCCCTTACAATGGGAAAAAAATATCTACAACGCTCCTACGAGATGGGAAAGGAGCACTAGCACTCTTTGTATATGAGCAGGGGAGCATTGATCTTCCCAAAAGTTTCCAAGATGAGAAATTCTCATAGAAAACATGTGTTTAGACTATCAAATGATGGGGTTTCTTCTTCTAACATGTTTTAGGGGTTTTATCAAGTTTTTTCATGGTGTCATTAATGATGTGACACTTATGTAACAAGAAACAGACACTTACGACACTTGTGAAAAAAGTTTGACACTTACGACACTTAAGACAATTAGAATGTGACGTTATCGAAGTGAGGAATTTTGATGTGTAACAATGTGTTCACTTGTTGAAGCTTCCTCGATAGGAGGATGAGTTGGGTTACTTCCTATTGGAGGTGCATGATTTTGTGCAACCAGTGATTTTTTTTGTGTAAAAGGATGTGTCAATACAACAGGTTGAGAATTTCCTTTAAAAAATTTAGAAACTTTATCCTGATGGGGATAGTCTTGTGTGTAATGATATTAACCACAGATGAGACATGGAAATTTTAGTTTGCACTACAATTACTTCTCAGTAGCAGGTGGTTGTGCTTATGTTTTTGGATTTTTGGTCTGATTATTTTTTTCTTAGTTTTATTTTTCCCTCTTGACTATTGTGGAGAAGTAGATTGAACTGCTTTCACTTTATATACTTGCGTCGGGGTGGAGTTTGATGAGAGTGGAGTCAACCTGGTAGCTAGGGAAGTGACTAAATGAATGGATGTTTCAGTCAACTGTGAACTAGACTGTGTTTTGACAGAACCGATAACTCCATCTGCATGAGCAGTGGAGGATGGTTTTGAGGGGTCGATTGATGGACGGGGAGCATTAGTGTTCCCTGTATATGAGTAGGGGAGAATTGATCTTCCAAAAGTTTTCCAAGATGAGCAATTCCCATAGAAAAATATTTGTTCCGACTATCAAATGATGGGGCTTCATCTTCTAACATGTTTTAGGGTTTGTATCAAGTGTTTTCATGGTGTCGTTTGTGATGCGACACTTATGGAAAGAGAATGTGACACTTGCGAAAAAAAGTGCGACGATTGTGACAAAAGTGTGACACTTACGACACTTGCGACAATGAGAATGTAACATCGTGGAAGTGAGGAATTTTTATGTGTAATAAGAAGAATGAGAGATAATCCACATTCACATCTGGCCGCACCTGTAGCAGACCCAGAACAAGTCATAAAGAAGGGAAAGGATTTTCAAGGAGCCTCATCTTCTAAATATTCAGGTACTACTAGGAACCTACTTGATTCTTTCTTTTACACATCAGTTGTTATTTCTAAATCTATTCATTTACCAGAGGTTCAAACCCCTGTAAAATCCCAGCTAGAAGGTCATCCTCTTAAACATACACATTTTTCTCCTGATTTGAAAGAAAAGAGCATTGAAAGTTTTGATTTCCTTGCATCACCTGAAGTTGTCAAATGGTTCAGACTTGAAAATTTAGAATATTTCCCATCTTTAGGATCTTCAAATACTAATTTACTCAAGTCCATTAAAACTAAAGAAAAAGGAACTTCCTTCCTTGTTGAGACCTCAATAGAAACATCAAAGAATGGCCTTGTCCCTGTCAATTCTTAGCATTCTAAAGTATTGAAAGAAAGCATTTTTAGTGAAATTATTTTCCCAATTTAGAAGAAGAAAGCTTTGAGACTTCTGTAATTCCATTACTTATTGAGTCTGAAAAATAATATGTAATTAAAAAGGTTGAGAAAGAAATAGAGTGGGTAGAATGAATATCCTTTTCTTGATGTTCTAAGTGTTGATTGGCCTAAATTTTTTCAAGATGAGACAAAAGAAGTTTTTTCCTATGCTAAAACTCCAGTCAGATAACCATAGTCACAACCCACTTCACCTCATTCTACTATGTTAGTTAGCTCCTCTATTGTAACCTCATCAAAAAATCCTCAGAGCCAGACACCTCCTTCTCCTAAGTTGGAAGGCATGAATCCACCTCTAAACAAAATGGATTCCATTGTGGCTGCTAGGTATGCACCATTAGTGCTTCCTCAACCCATGAATGCCCTTCCATTTGGAGATTGCCTTAAGTACATGCCAAAATTCACTAGAGAAGAAGATATTACTATAGAAGAACATCTTGATGCCTTTTATAGTTATGCAGATAACTTGAACATTGAAAATGAATATGTCTAGATGAGGGTCTGTGTTCAAATCCTATATGGGGAAGTGCATAAGTGGTTTAGAATTTTACTCCCTAGATCAATAGCGAGAATTAAGGCCCTTGATAATGCTTTCTTAAGACATTGGGGTGACAAGAAAGATTTTTTGTACTATGTTATATAATTTTGGGCTCTCAAAAGGAAATAGGGTGATTCAGGTGGATATCATTGGCCACCCACATTTTCCAATTGACTCAAAATATTTTTCTGGCAATTTTGGTAATTTACTATTTTTAGCAGTTTTTAACTTCCGGGGCCATTTTGAGGGCCTAAATGATTTTTAATTTTTTTTTTCAGTATTGAGATTCTCAATAATATTTGAAGGCTTTGATTGAGCCTCCAAAATGAATCTCCTCGACTATACCTTTCTAACGAGCTATCGTGTGCCCCAAATGGAGACAGTATGCCAAAGTTACACCGCTCGGAAGTTGATACACCAAACTACCCAAAACGAGGTCCACAAAATTATTGGCTTTCATCTTCCAGGGTTAGGTTTTTGGATTTTATTTATGATAAAAAGGCCTTTGGATTCTCATTGTAAAAACATATTCTTGCGAATGCGAGTAGCAGACACATTTATTCTCATAGATAAGTTGTCACCATTCTAACGAGTCTTTCACTTTGTATTTTTACAGTCTTTGTACATTTTCGCTCATTAATGGAAAATTATGTATTAATGTATCTCTTTGTTTATGGTTGCATCTCTGATCAATTTTTGTTATATTATTGGATATATGACATATCTCTGTACATTTATTTATTATATCTTCGCTCTCATTTCATGCCAGAAATAATCCAGATCAGTGGTATCAAAGCAGGTTGTTCTTGATCATTTTTCAGTGCATGTCCCCGACGAGGTCTGAGTATAGAAAGTTGGGTCTCAATATTGTCTTTCTTGAAGACAATATCTCTCGCACATCTAATAAACCCTCCATGGAAGAAGAAAATAATAACGATAGAGCAGAGGATTCTAATAATATGTTGCTTGAGAAAGCTCTCATGCGATAGAGGGACAAAATGATGGAGAATTTTGGCCACATCCTTCAATACCTGTTGATAACAATAGGTGCGTCTTCATAAAGAGGCCACTTTGGAAGTACCTCTCCTTTCAAGGTACAATTTAATTTTTATATTCCCATATTTGAAGGACAGATAGATGTAGATGCCCTAGAAAAATGGTTAAATCTGCTAGAAGGTTATTTCTCTGTTCATAATTTCTCTGACAAGGAAAATATCACCTTTTCACTCCCTAAGGATATCCCCCATATCAAACGTTGGTGGGAAACTTAATGGGAGAAAATTTCCATAGAGGAGTCTAGAATATGGGGTCGAGCCCACTTGGTATTTTTTTGTGGATACAGTAAAGGAACAATATTACCCTGTTGGAAACTATGAGGACTAGTATATGAGATGGACCACACTGCAAAAAGAAAGGGACCAAGTAGTTCTGGAGTTCACCAATACCTTCCATACCTTGCAAAACAAGTTGGGTATCAAAGAATTCGAATGAAATTTGGTTCTGAAATACCATGGGGCTCTACACATATACATCCAAACTGAAATGGATTTTTTGGACATCTCATCACTCAATTTTTCTTATCGATATGTTGTTAAAATCGAGAAGAAGTTTAAGAACTAGAAAAAATGGGAGTTTGGATCTTCAAATACGCAACAACCAAAGTATGATAAATATGGCCCTAACAAACAACATCCATAAAACCAGTCCAAGCCATAGGAAAAGAAGGGTCACGGAAAGATGAAGGACACTGGAAAATGGTGTGATTTCCACAAAATCCCCTGGCACAACACTGGTGAATGTCTCTCAAAACGGTCATTGGTGGTCGAGATAAAAGACAAGGATATGAACCTTGATTAATAATTTAATTCTAAAAATATTGATAGAAGATAGATCATCGATGCAGACCCCACTACTATTTTTGGGAATACAACAATTCAACCAGAAGAACCAATATATTTTGAAGAGGGGGAGCACCTTTTTCATTCATAGATGTGAGTGAAGGGGACCTCGCTGCATTTTATTGTTGATAATGGAAGCCATAAGAACCTCATCTTAGCATAGTTTGTCAAATAGTTGGGATTGTCGACAACACCACACCCACAACCATACAACATCAGGTGGCTTTGCCAGGGACGAGATCTTTGTGTCAACCAACAATGTTGATTTTCATACGGCATTCAACCCTTCAAGGATGAGGTATTGTGTGATTTTTACCCCCTATATGTCTATGATGTTCTCTTGGGCCATCCATATATGTGGAAGAACCATGATATTTATGAGTCTCGACCCCATAGTGTCATTATTTTTCTTGGGGGTCATATCTACAGGATACCAAAGGAAATTTTGACTATTGTCCCACCTAAACAGGGATGCAAGGTATTATCTCATACTACAAAATTCATCTTCTTCACAGTCTGTTCAAAGCGTGAACAGAAGAACACCACTGCAGCCTCAGTCCAAGCACCTTCTATCCAAGAGAAATAGGATGAAAATATTGAAGAAAAGTGTAAATATTCCTTCTACACACAGGAATATGATGTAGCCAAACTAGTTAAAAAGTTCCAACCCTTCCAGCCACAGGTTTGTGACAACCTTCAACAAGCTAAGTAGCACAACTTATACAACAAGGCAAGTATCTCATCAAGATACATATTCAACAAACGCTTTTCCCTCTCCCTCGAGAACTCAACATAATGGATACCATTTATCACTAAGGAGGGAGGATTAATCTAGGTGGATATCGTTGGCCACCCACCTTTTCCAACTAACTCAAAACAATTTTCTGGCAATTTTGGTAATTTACAATTTTTAGCAGTTTTTAACTTCCGAGGCCATTTTGAGGGCCTAAATGAAAGTTTTTCGGGATAGATATTCTCAATGATAGTTGAATTATTTGATTGAGCCCCCAAAATTAATCTCCTCAATGATACATTTCCAACAAGCTATCGTGCACCCCAAACGAAGATAGTATGCCAAAGTTACACCCCCAAGAAGTTGATACACCAAACTACCCAAAACAAGGTCCACAAAATTGTCATCTTTTCATCTTCCAGGGTTAGGGTTTTGAATTTTATTTATGATAAAAAGGCCTTTGGAGCCTCATTGTAATATCATCTTCTTGCGAATGCGAGTAGCGGACACATCTCTTCTCAGAGATAAGCTGCCACCATTCTAGCGAGTCTTTCACTTTGTATTTTTATAGTCTTTGTACATTTTATCTCATTAATAAAAAATTGTGTATTAGTGTATCTTTGTGTTTATGGTTGCAACTCTCATACATTTTTTTTTATATTATTGGATATCCAAGATATCTCTGTACATTTATTTATTATATCTCTGTTCTCATTTCATGCCGAAAATAATCTGGATCAGAGGGAGAATCTGTGTCTAACTTCTCTAAAAGGTTTAATAAAATGTACAATAAAATTCCTACTAAGATTAATCCCTTCGAGACCTCTACAAAAATAAGTTATGCAAGTTCCTTTGACCCATAGTTTTTTATGTTGTTGAGAGAAATAAGATATGCTACATTGGCTCATATGCAAGATGTTTCCCTAGAAGTTGAGTCAAATATTTTTCCAGCAAATAAATTGAGACGCAGATCTGACAGAGAGAGGAGAAAACAAAAAACAAAGGCTTCTCCTTCAAATACTTCAGGTACATATACAAAGGTTGATGATTTGACCAAGTTGGTCAAATAATTATTTCTAGAAATGGAAAGGTTAACGCTTGAAGGGAGACAAGACAATAGAAACCCTCAAGACTTTGGAAATAGGAACCAATTTAGAAGGAAAACTAATCCACCACACATTTTGCAGAGAGACCGTAGGAACAATGAAGATCAAAGATTTCAACCCCCTTTCTAGAATAATCTATTTGATAAAGAAAATGAAGCAAAAGAGGTGGAAGGAGTAGAACCATAGATTCATTGTGTTACATATCAACATGCCTCATCTCATCTTACTCAAAGTGAGTATGAGGAGTCCTTCGTCTGTAAACAGATAGATCAATTGGATCAAGAAGAGCAGGTTTATTAGATAGAAGGTCAGAAAAAATATAACTTGAGATCAAAACAAAATGTTGACAAGAAAAATACACCTCCTTGGTAAAAAATGACAAATTCCCCTGTGAAGGTTTCTGTTACCAAAGAAACAGAAGGACAAAAAAATCAACCAGTGATAAAAGCTCATGCACATGAAGTCAAAGATGTTGAAAAATCTCATTCTAATTTCTATTTTGAGCATGAAATTCAAAAAATTAAGATCCTTGTTCCCTTGCTTGAGCTGGTAAAAAATGAAGGGTTCAAAAAATCAATTTTGAAGTTTCTTTAGCCCACATGTCATCCAAGTCCTTCAAATTCTATCTATTTACAAGATGAGAAGCCTGCAATCATATTGGGGCCCATGGTGGAAGGTAGAGATGACTCTTCACCTCCATTTTACACTTCATTGAATGTGCATGACAAGATCTTGCATAATTGTCTTATGGAATCTGGTGCATCCCATAATCTGATGTTTAAAGCTGTCATGGATGAATTGGGCTTGGAAATCACTAAAACTTATCATGACCTATACTCTTTTCATTCAAGGAAAGTAAAGTGTCTTGGGTTATAAAAGATTTATTTGTTACACTTTTCCAATTTCCTATGAAAAGCATGGTCATGGACATTGTAGTTGCAGATGTACACCCCAAATTTGAGATGTTGTTGTCTAGATCATGGATCAAGAGGTTAGGAGTAACTTTACAAATGGATATTTCTTATGCTATAGTACCAATCTTTGGGGGTGAGCATGGGAGATTATATAGATAATCTCAACTGGCCTATATCATTAGTGATGAGAACAATCCTATAATCCATCCCATATATGTTGTTGATACTAATTTTGGTTCTAGTATTATTCATCTTATTGATTCCCCTCAGCCATTCTTAGATATCAATAATCACAAATGTGAAATAACTGGACTGGGGGTTCAGTTGTGGAAGATGTATCTTGATGGTGCATATTCTAAATATGGGAATGATGTTGGAATAGTATTCATCTCTCCTTCCAAAGAATTCATAACCTTTTCATTCAAACTTGAGTTTGAGGTGACAAATAATATTTCATAATATGAGGCTCTGATTTTGGGGCTTAGGGTTCAGTTGATTTTGCAGCAGGTAAGAAACATCTATCAGACTAAGAATGTCATGTTAAACGGTTACAAAAATGTAGTTTGGGATCCGGTAGACAACTTCTTCTCAGCATTCAACATTTCTTACATTCATAGGATTTTTAATTCAATAGATGATTCCTTTCTTGTTTATGCTAGCAATTTTAGAATTCCATTGCCTCCTGAGATCAAATATGGTGTTGAAGTTAAATACAAGCCTGCCATTCCTGATAATGTCAATCACTGGAAGGTTTTTGAAGGTGATGAATAATTGAAGAGTTTTTTGGAAACAATGGATGAATTTTTTGCCCTGCATATTGGCCAAGATTTAGATGATGGTCAAAATATGCATGTTGATAAATTTCTGAACAAAATTGTAGATCATAAAATTGTTCAATTTCTAGGTAATCACATTCCTAAGGGGATGGTTCCTTTAGAGAGGAACTTTGATAATAATGATGTTGTTGTTAAAATGATCAGATATAAAGAAAATGCAGACATGATAGACTATAATTTAGGCATTGAAGAAGAGCCCAAATATGTAAAATTTCCCAAAAGTTTATTTGAAAATCAGAGGGATGAATATGTCAAATTGTTCAAATAATTTTCTGATTTGTTTGCATGGAAGTATGACGACCTAAAGACTTATGATACAAGCATAATTTAGCATAGTATACCTTTAAAATATGACACTAAGCCTTTCAGACAAAATCTTAGGCATATTAATCCAATGTTATAGCCTATTATGGAGAAAGAGGTTAAGAAGTTGCTTGATACTCAAATCATTATCCCTCTGAGGTACTCTGATTGTATATCTAATTTGGTCCCTGTCAGAAACAAGAATGGTGAGATCATGCTTTGTGTTGATTTCAGGAATATAAATAGGTGTTCTAGAAAGGACAACTACCCTTTACCCAAGATGGAACACATTTTGCAAAGGGTGATAGGCTCAATGAGGGTTTCAATGATTGATGGATTTTCAATCTATAATCATATTTCTTTATTTCCAGAGGACAGGGAGAAGAAACAATTTACCACTCCCTAGGGTAAATTCATGTATGCCAAGATGGAATTAGGTCTTATGAATGTAGGGGCAACTTTCCAATGTGCAATGGACAATGCATTTATTGGGGAGAAAGACAAGTTTGTGGTTATCTATCTGGATGATATTACACTATTTTCCAAGTCTGATCAAGAGAATTAACAACCTCTGAAAAAAGTGTTTTTGAAGTGCATAAAGTATAGTCTATCCCTAAATCCAAAAAAATATTATTTTTCCATGAAGGAGGGTAAGTTGTTAGGACACTTTATCACAATTGATGGTGTGAGGATTGACCCCAATAAGGTAGAGGCTATAAAAAAAAAATTATTCCAAGGTCCAAGAAAGAAATTCAATCCTTCTTATATAAAATAAACTTTTTGAGGAGATTTATATCTAACTTTGTTGAGATATTGAAATTTATCACTGTCATGTTGAAAAAATATAGTGAAGTCAAGTGGACACCAGAAGATAGCAATTCTTTTGAGCATATTAAGCAAGCATTGGTTGATTCCCTTGTTCTGGTAAGTCTTGATTACTCCAAGGAATTTATGATTTTTTCCTTTTCCTCTGATGATACACTAGTTGTTGTCCTTATTCAGAAGAATTTATATGGTATGGAGCAACCTATTTCCTTCTTTAGTATGGCTTTGAGAGATACTGATGTTAGGTATGATATAATGTAAAATAAATATTACGCTTTATTCAAAGATCTTATAGCTTTCGGGGTGTATGTTCTTAACTGAAAAATCATTGATTATGTTCCCTCAAGTTATGTTTAATAAATTTTGATTCAACCTAATATTGATGGGAAAAGAAGCAAGTGGATTGATAAGAATTTAGAGTTTGATCTAGAGGTGAAGCCCACCAAGCTAGTAAAAGGTCAAGGATTAGCTAGGCTTCTAGCTGAATCAAATTGTAAAGAATTGGGAGTGAATTTCATGGGCAATAACTTATAAATCAATAGTCTAGAATTCAGAACAGTGGCCTACAAATTAACTCAAACTTGGCAGAATGAAGTTGGTACAAGGACGTCATCTATTTCTTGCAGAATTTACAACCTCATGTTTTACTTGAGAAGGCTAAGGTAATATATATGAAGATTAAGATAGTCAAGTATTGCATATTTGATCAAATGTTATATTGGAAGGATCCTTGTAGGATTCTATTAAGACATTTAGATCCCGAGGAGGAAAAAAAAATATGATTGAATTTCATGGGAGTTTATGTGCAGGTCATCACTTCTGGAGAACCACACAATACAAGATAATACGAGTTAGGTATTTTTGGCCTAACTTATTCACTAATGTTTGTGAAAAGATCAGAACATGTGAAAAATTCCAAAGATTCTCATGTAACAACAACTCAAGTCTTTTCCTCTTAAACAAATTTTAGTAGTTGGTCCTTTCCAGCGTGGGGATTAGATTTTATTGGAGAAATCCATCCATCCTCTAGTGGTCAACACCATTGGATTCTGATTGCTACTGATTAATTTACTAAATGGGTAGAAGCCATTCCCACCAGGAATGCAACACACAAAGTAATTGTTAGTTTCTTAGAAGACATTCTGTCAATATTTGGTTGTCCAAAGAAAATTGTCACTGATAATGCAACAACCTTCAAAGCTGGTCCTATGGTGAGGTTTTGTGAAACTTTTGGCATTTAGCTTATCCATTCCACTCCATATTAACCTTAGGGTAATTTCTTATTAGAGTCCTCCAACAAGATCTTAGTGAATATCATCAAAAAATTGTTGGAAGACAATAAAAATTCATGGGATTCTAAGTTGAATTTTTCTCTCTGGGAAAACAGAGTAACAACTAAGAGGTCAATTGGTACCACACCATTCCAACTGGTTTATGGAACATAAGTTGTTTTCCCTGCATAGTTATCTTTACCTGTGGAAAAATTTATTCAATATCAAGAAGGAGGACCATATGACATGGTTATAAGGATGCATCAATTTGTGGAAGTGCAACAAACTAGAGAACGATTGTTGGACAAAGAACATAGTCATCAGTAGAAAATTAAAGAGGTTTTTGACAAGAAGGTAAAGAAATAATATTTTCAACTTGGAGACCTAGTGCTCAAGTGGGATTCTCAAAGGTAGGATAAAGGAAATCATGGTAAGTTTGAATCTTTATGAGTTGTCCCTTTTAATATTTCTAAAGTATTGCAAAATAACACTTTTAAGTTGCAGAACTTGGAGGGTGCTGAAATTTCTTGTGGCCTGGTCAATGGGAATTTTCTCAAAAAATATTTTTACTAAAGTTGTGGGTGGATTAATTCCATTGTAAATATCGGTATGTTTAGTTAGTTTTTTAATTTATAATAATGAATCCATGCCTAATTTAATAACAGTTGGTCTTTGTAATATTATTTAACTTGCAGGTAGGTGAAAAACTGTTAAAAAATGTAATCTTATTCAACTAATAGATAAGGCATTGGAACTACAAATGTTCTTGGAGCCTCACAGGGAGGTCTCCATCCCCAGTAGAAGACAAATGTTAACACATAGGATGTACAGGAGTCAAGTTTTTCTCCCATCTTTTAAATTTTTATTTAGTCTAGTCTCAGAAGGAATCTTTTGGTCTTTGTCAATCATGTGTTTTGTCCTTCTTATACGACATTTTTTTAAACTTGTAGGCTTAAGTCATAGAGTCATGTTCTCAAAGTATTGAATCATGTTTCATGTCTATAAATCATGACTTTGATTTTCTTAAGGTCTAGAAAGTTGATCAGAGTACAATTACAAAAGTCTTGATGGCATGATGGTGTTTGTCATCATTTGTAAAGAGGGAAGGTATTGGTCATATCTGCATAGTTTGAAGGTCACCATCAAGTGTTTTGTCAAAAACGAGTGTAAAAAAGGTTTTAAAGATCCACTTAACCGTTTAAGTGTCATGTCACTTTTCAAATCTCATTCACTACAAACTCTCCTAAAAGTCTGAAGAAATTCAAAAACACATCATGCGTTAAATCATACATAATCACGATTTGGGAAACGTGGAACTTGGTGGATTCTCGTTTTCAACGCCTTGTCATCATCATCAATTCCAAAATTTGATTTTAAAAGGAAGGTTCAACCATTTTCTTGCTATTTTCATTTGCAAAGGTAGTCATTGCAGACTGTCTATCGCTACATAATGTGTGTTCTTGCAAACTGTTAGCGCTACAAACTTTCCTATAGGAGTTGGTGTTGAGTTAACGCTTAAAGGGTTGATGGTTAGACTTTCTGCAGCAAGGGGTAAACATAATATTCCAGGTACCATTGCTTGATACTCAATTCCATCTTTTTGAAACCATTACAATCATCAAGAAACTTATTTTCTACATAAATTTAGATGTTGCGAACTATTTACACAAGTTAGCATTGTAAATCCCCTATTTCACACATCATATGAAACCCTAGAATTCCTCTCCTTCACTCAGGTTTTAGATACAACCATTCCATTAAAAAAATATCAACTCACACCTAATCTCTGAACTACATTCTTTTTATGAAAACCCAGGTCACAAAACCACCTACTACAAGCTGAGTTAGTGTTGCAAACTCTCTGTTTTACACAGTTGTTTCAAATTCTTACTATTTGAGAATTCATTCAACCTCAAGTTGTCATCATTTCATTAAATATTCTATGTCCATTTACATTTTTAATATTCAATATTTTTCTGGTATAAACCGTAATTGCAGCAAAACCCTAAGTTCACCAGATTTCATCACACAATCTGTTGGCAGTTGTTATTTGAGAGATTTTTACTGTTATTTGACTTACTTTCCATGGAGGCTCAACAAATGAATAAATTACATAAAGGAGGGGATATTTTTAGAGATTAACCCCATGATTTACAACTCATTAATTCAGATCCATTTTTTAGAGAAGCCTTTCAGAGAGTAGGTTGCCTAGCTTTTTGTAAAAAAATGCAAAGAGGAGACCCTGAAATGGCCAAACAGTTTGCATTGAACTTCAATGAAGTAAAGACAAAATTTGGTACACTTGAGTTTTAAGTTACATAATAATCCATTACCATAGCTATAGAGATACCAATTCAACGAGAAAAATGGTTCAAAGCTATGTCTTTGAAATCTACCTTTTTTAAGGATTTCCTGAAGCCAGAATATCAAGAAGACAACTTATCCAAAGGAGTACCTAGAAGCCGTATTTTGGAATAATTTGATAATATTATCAGGGTTATACAAAGGTAGTTTATATGTGAGGGTAGATTTTATATGGTTTATGAGTATCATATTAGACTATTGATACATTTCACTGGAAAACAATCCCTAAATTTACCCTTTTACTTGTTGAGAAGTCTTGGGAAAATGTCAAATAAGGTATAAGACAAGTCCAAGCTAGTAGAGAGCAGTGTATTTCATTATGGACTCATTAAGATGATGGCGTTATAGGATTTGAAAGATATTTATAGTGATTGGGATACTTTCTTGACTTCATAAGGCTTTCAGCCAGATATTGTTAACACTCCACAAACTAAAGGGAGAACCCCTACCTCAGCTGAGAGGGATGTGGACACTGAATAAAGAAAAATGAGAAACATAGTTAAGGAGGGCAAGACATTAGAGCCAACTATTCATATAGATGAAGGCCCCACACAACCTGTTTCTAAATAAATCTCTCCTACATCAGAGCCTTCACTTGTAGAACCATCTTCTAGTAAATCAAGAAAGTTAAAGGGAAAGAAATTGGTTTTTATCTCACCTGTTGTTGAACCAACTAAGCCTAGAAGATCATTTACAAGAGCAGCAGCAAGAAAAAATTATATTGTGGAAGAAGGTGCATCTAAAGCACCAATTTAGCAAACATCCAAATCTAAATCTCATAAATATACTATAGAAACCATTGAAATAAAGTCCCCTTCTGAGGAAAGCAATCCCACCTTCAAAAGGATTAGGAAGAAACTAAAAGAGGCAAGAGTTGAGAATAAAAAATTGAAAAAGGAAAATATACAAGCTAGAATCCAATGGAAAAAAAAACATAGGAATGTGTGAAGAAACCATTGGAAATGCAAAACATATGGTGGGGATATCTCTTCCCCTACATAGACAAGTCAAAAATGTGTACAGGGAGAATAGATTTTTTCAAGCTGAGATCAAAAGGTTGAAAAAAGAATTGCATCAATCAAAGGAACATATAGCTAAAAGGAATCTGGACCTGTTGGCTTAGGAATCCATTAGCTAAAGATCATGGAGCATCATTTCTGCAACACTATATTAGTTTTGATATGTTTCCTTACATATGTTGGCTCACAACCCTAAGAAATAATGTTTGTCTTATGTTGCTTATAATTTTCCCACTTGTTATTTTTGGAAGTCATTCTTCTTGGATCGGAGGTTGTAGGAGACATTAGCAGAGTCTAAGAGATTCTCTACGTGTTTTGACATCAGTTTCACTGAGCAAAAATAAAAAAATCCATGTACAGGAAAGTTCGCACTAAATCTTGTAGATGTGTTGCGAACATGCTGAAAGAGAAACTGTTTGCAACGAACATGCTGCAAAATCTAACAGCCTGATAAATTCAAGCTATGGGAGGGCTATCAGTTGTCAAAGGAGGTTCAAATGGTTTCCTAGGAAGTAGTTTGACATCAAGGGACACTTGTACCTGATATCAAACTCCACTAAATCTCCAAATCTGAGTTGGTTGCAGTTGCATTTATCATCACCAACAGTTTCCTGGATATAAAAGTTAGTTAGTTTTTTGTCTATTTTTCTACTTACATGCCTCTCCAAGGCACAAAATCCTATGCGTGGGTTAGATGGCGAGTCATATAGGTATTTTTCATGTAAATTTCTATTGAATGTGTGATGTGACTCCTAAATGAGGTTCGAGTGGTTTATGAGAGACTCTTATATTTTTTCTTCATATTGTATAAGTTTCTAGACTATGCATGTACAGACTTAAGACTCTTGGATAATTGAAGATCATCTTCTTTTTCTAGTGTTACATTCTATATTCTTGTCTTTATTTGATGTTACCTATTGATAAAGGATTTATCTTTAGTACTTTTGTTCATGAAATGCAGTAACTGATTTATTGTCTATTTGTTGGTGCAAGTATTGTCAAACCACATCTTCTTGTTGACTAGGAGGCTCCTTGTTAGTAAGAATTCTACTGTGTGTGCTGAAATTTCCTGATGTAATTTGGTTAATGTATTTCATTTTTCTCCTTCATTCTTCCATATTTTTACTGATGTTCTAAAAATTAATCTAAGATTTTTCAAGCCTTGCTTGTTGGAGTATGTTTTGTCAAAATTTTGTGTTGATATTTTAAAACTGAGTTTCTCATCCATTCGTTACACTTGAATTAAAAACCTTACCTTTTACAAACCTACAAAATTATTTTGGGTATTAGACTTACACCTACAACATTCTAGGTGTGACTTCTAGTGCTAACATGCCTAGCGTCGTTGTCAGGGAGGATAAATTGAAAATATTTCACTGGGATGTATGACAAGGATACAAATGGTTTTGATGGTGTATAGAAACTAGATATAGAAGAGACTGCATAGTGAAAATGGTGACTCTAGATTCAGATGTTGCTTCTAAGAGAAGAAAAATGAGAGATAACCCACATTCACCTCTAGCCACACTTGTACCAAACCCAAATAAAATCATAAAGAAGGGAAAGGCTTTGCAAGGAGCCTCATATTCTAAATTTTTAGATACTAATGGGAACCTACCTAATTATGTCTTTCACACACCAATTTCTATTTCCAAATCTGTTCATTTACCCGAGGTTCAAACCCATGAAAAATCCCAACTAGAAGGTCATCCTCTTGAACATACACATTTTTCTCTTGATTTGAAAGAAAAGAGACTTGAAAGTTTTGATTTCATTGCATCACCTGAAGTTGTTAAATGGTTCAGAATTGAAATTTTAGAAGATCTCCCAGCTTTAGGATCTCCAAATACTAATTTACTCAAGTCCATTAATACTGAATAAAAATGAACTTCCTTCCCTATTAAGATATCAACATAAACATCAAACACTGGCCCAGTCCCTGTCAAATCTGAGTCTTCTAAAGTCTTGAAAAAAAATATTTTTAGTGAAATTATTTTTTCTCTTCACAGTTTAGAAGAAGAAATCTTCGAGACTTTTGGAATTCCATTACTTGTTGAGTATCAAAAAGAAAATGTAATTGAAAATGTTGAGAAATAAATAGAGTGGGTAGAATGTGAATCTCCTTTTCTTGATGTTCTAAGTGTTGATTGGCCTAAAATTTTTCAAGCTGAGATAGAAGAAGTTATGTCCTCTACTCAAACTCCAGTCGAATCACCAAAGTCACAACCCACTTCACCTCATTATAATATGTATGTTAGCTCCTCTGTTATAACCTTGTCAAAAACTCCTAAGAGCCAAACACCTCCTTCTCCTAAGATGGAAGGAGTGAATCCACCTCTAAATAGAATGGATGCCATTGTGGCTGCTAGGTATGCACCATTAGTGTTTCCTCAACCCATGAATTCCCTTCCAATTGGAGATTACCTTAAGTACATGCCAAATTTCACTGGAGAAGAATAAATACAATAGAATAATATCGTTCCACCTTCTATAGTTATGTAGATAACCTGAACATTGAAAATGAAGATGTCTGTATGAGGTTCTTTGTGCAAAGCCTAGATGGGGAAGCCCATGAGTGGTTTATAAGTTTACTCCCTAGATCAATAGCTAGAATTGAGGCCTTGGATGATCCTTTCTTAAGGCATTGGGGTGACAAGAAATATTTTTGTACTATATTAGAGAATTTGGGTCTCTCAAAAGGAAAGAGGGAGAATCTATGCCTGGCCTTTCTAAAAGGTTTAACAAAATGTACAATAAAATTGCTATTGAGATTAATCCCACTGAGACCTCTGCAACAATAACTTATGTAAGTGCCTTTGACCCATATTTTTGTCTTTTTTTTAGAGAAATAAAATCTTCTACATTGGCTCATATGAAAGATGTTTCCCTAGATGGTGAGTCAAATATTTTGGTAGAAGATAAATTGAGAGGTAGATCTGACAGAGAGAGGAGAAAAAAAAACAAAGTTTTATCCTATAGATACTCCAGGTACAGATCCAAAGGTTGATGAGTTGACCAAGATCGAAAAATCATTATCTGCAAAAATGGAAATGTTAAAGCTTGAAGGGATACAAGCCAATAGAAACCCTCAAGACTTTGGAAATAGGAACGAGTTTAGAAGTAAAAATAATCCACCTCAGGTTTTGTAGAGAGACCGTAGGAACAATGAAGATCAAAGAGTCCAACCCCCTTTCCAGAATAATTTATTTGATGAAGAAAATGAAGCAAAAGAGGTGGAAGGAGTAGAACCATAGATTCATTATGTTACAAATAAACCTGCCTCGCCTCATCTTACTCAAAGTGAGTATGAGGAGTCCTTGATGTGTAACCAGATAGATCAATTAGATCAAGAAGAGTAGGCTTATCAGATAGAAGGTTAGAAAAAAATATAAATTGATATCAAAGCAGAATATTGACAAGAAAATTACACCTCCTCAATCTAAAACGATAAATGTCCATGTGAATTTTTCCCCTACCAAAGAAACAAAAGGACAAAACAATCAACCAATGATAAAATCTCTTGCACATGAAGTGAAAGATGCTAAAAAATATCATTCTAATTTCAGTTTTGATCATGAAATTCAAAAAATTAAGATTCTTGTTGTCTTGCTTGAGATGGTAAAACATGAAGGGTTAAAAAAATCAATTTTGAAGGTTTTTGAGCCCATATCTCATCCAACTCCTTCAGATTCTATCAATTTACAAGATAAGAAGCCTGTAATCATGTTGGGGCCCATGGTGGAAGGTAGAGATGATTCTTCTCCTCCATTTTACACTTGTTTGAATGTGCATGACAAGATCTTGCATAATTGTCTTTTGGACTTTGGTGCATCCCATAATCTGATGTTTAAGGCTGTCATGGATGAATTATGCTTGGAAATCACTAAAACTTATCATGACATGTACTCTTTTGATTAAAGGAAAGTAAAGTTTATTGGGGTTATAAAAGATTTAGTTGTTACACTTTTCCAATTTCCTATGAAAAGCATGGTCATGAAAATTGTAGTTGCATATGTACCCCCAAAATTTGAGATGTTGTTGTCTAGATCATGGATCAAGAGGTTACGAGTAAATTTACAAATTGATCATTCTTATGTTACAGTACCAGTCTTTGGGGGTGAGAACAAGAGATTGTATAGAGAAGATCAATTTTCCTATATCATTAGTGATGAGAACAATCCTACAAACCATCCCATATATGTTGTTGATACTGATTTGGGGTCTAGTATTATTTAGCTTACTGATTCCCCTCAGCCATTCTTAGATATCAAAAATCAGCAATCGGAAAAATGTGAAATAACTTAACAGGGGGTTCAACTGTGGAAGATGTATTTGATGGTGCATATTATAAATATGGGGTTGGTCCAGGAAGAGTCTTCATATCTCTTTCCAAAGAAGTCATAACCTTGTCATTCAAACTTTATTTTGAGGTGACAAATAATATTGAAGAATATGAGGCTCTAATTCTAGGGAGGAGGGATGCAAGGAACATGAATATTGAGGGTCTAATAGTATTTGGTGATGCTGAGTTGATTTTGCAGTAGGTAGGAAACATCTATCAAACTAAGCATGTCGGGTTAAATGCATACATAAAAAAAGTTTGGTATCTGGTAGACAACTTCTTCTCAGCATTCAACATTTCTTACATTCCTAGGAGTGCTAATTCAATAGTTGATTCCTTGGTTGTTTCTTCTAGAAGTTTTAGAATTCCATTGTCCCCCAAGCTTAGATATGATGTTGAAGTTAAATACAATCCTCCCATTCATTACAATGTCAATCAATGAATTTTTTTGAAGATGATGAAGAATTGAAGAGGTTTTTGGAAATAATGGATGAATTTTATGCCATGCATATTGACCAATATTTAGATGATGGTCAAAATCTGCATGCCAATAAATTTATGAACAAAATTGCAGATCATGAAATTGTTCAATTGCCAAGTAATCACATTCCTAAGGGGATGGTTCCTTTAGATACTCTCTTTAATAATAATGATGTTTTTATTGAAATGAGAAGTTCTAAATAAAATGCAAGCCTGACAGAATGTAATGTATCAACTGAAGAAGAGCCCAAATATGTAAAATTGTCCAAAAGTTTTTCAGAAAATTAGAGGGTTGAATATGTCAAATTGTTGAAAGAATTTTTTGATGTGTTTGCATGGAAATATGAGGACTTGAAGACTTATGATACAAGAATCATTGAGTATAGGATACCTTTAAAATATGACACTAAACCTTTCAAATAAAATCTTAGGCAGATTAATCCAATGCTATTTCCTATTATGGAGAAAGAGGTTAAGAAGTTGCTTGATGCTCAAATCATTATCCCTCTGAGATACTCTGATTGGATAGCTAATTTCATCCCTGTCATAAAGAAGAATGGTGATATCAATATTTGTGTTGATTTAAGGAATATAAATAGGTGTTCTAGAAAGAAAAACTACACTTTACCCAAGATGGAACACATTTTTCAAAGGGTGATAGGCTCAATGAGGGTTTCAATGATTGATGGGTTTTCATGCTATCGTCATATTTCTGTGTTACCAAAGAATGGGGAGAAGACAACATTTACAACTCCCTGGGATACATTCATGTATTCCAAGATGTCATTCAGTCTTATGAATGCAGGGCCAACTTTCCAATGTGCAATGGACATGTCATTTATTGGGGAGAAGGACAAGTTTGTGGTTATCTATATGGATGATATTACAGTGTTTTCCAATTCTGATCAAGAGCATTAACAGCATTTGAAAAAAGTGTTTTTGAAGTGCAAAAATTATGCCCTATTCCTAAATCCCAAAAAATCTCATGTTTTTATGAAGGAGGGTAAGTTGTTAGGATGCATTGTCTCGGAGGATGGTGTGAATATTGACCCCAATAGGGTAGAGGCTATAAAAAATCTTTCCATTCCAAGGTCTAAGACATAAATTGAGTCCTTCTTAGGCAAAATAAAATTTTTGAGGATATTTGTATCTAAATTTGATGAGCTAGTGAAATTTATCACTGCCATATTGAAAAAAGATAGTGAAGTTAAGTGGTCACCAGAAGCTAGGATTTATTTTGAGTATATTAAGAAAGCATTGGTTGATTCCCATGTTATGATAAGTCCTGATTACTCAAAGGAATTTCTAATTTTTTCCTTTTCCTCTGATGATACACTAGTTGTTTTCCTTCTTCAAAAGAATTTAGATGGTATGGAGCAACCTTTTTCCCTCTTCAGTAGGGATTTTTGAGATGCTAAAGTTAGGTATGATATAATGGAAAAGAAATATTATGCTTTAGTCAAATCTCTTAAGGCTTTCAGGGTGTATGTTCTTCACTCAAAAATCATTGTGTATGTTGCCTCAAGTTTTTTTAAAGAAATTATGATTCAACTTGATATTGATGGGAAAAGAAGCAAGTGGATTGCTAAGATTTTAGAGTTTGATCTAGAGGTGAAGCCCACCAAGCTAGTAAAAGGTCAGGGATTAGCTAGGTTGCTAGCTGAATCAAATTGTAAATATTTGGGAGTGATTTTCATGGGAACTAACTCTGTAAATCAACAGTCTGAAATTCAGAACAACAACCTACAAATTAACTCAAAATTGGAAGAATGCAGTTGGTACAAGGACCTCATCTATTTCTTGTAGAATTTGTAGCCTCTTGTTGGACTTGAGAATGCTAAGGTAAGATCTTTGAATCTTAATGAATTCAAGTATTGCATTGTTGATCAGATGTTATATTGGAAGGATCCTTCTGCGATTCTTTTAATATGTTTATATCTTGAGGAGGCAAAAAAAAAATTTATTGAATTTCAAGGGAGTTTATGTGGAGGTCATCACTTCTGGAGAACCACAGCATACAAGATACTTCAATCTGGGTATTTCTAGCCTAACTTGTTCACTTATGTGTGTGCAAATATCGAAACATGTGACAAATGCTAGAGACTTGTTAGCACAAGGGAAAATCCAAGGTTCAGCTCCAAGAGCGCACCAACAAGCCCTAACTACTGGCCCTTTCGGAAACACCTGCGAAGTAGTTGTAGTCTCACTCGAAGCAGTTATGAGGGGGTTGCAGGATAGGGATGTCTACAACCAAGGGTAATATCAAGTGGATCTAATACAAGAACAACACAACATTCATATATCTCCTATCAACTTAGATCTATTCTGCATATCTACTTATCAGATCTAACATAATAATGAAATCACAATATATCAAGGACAGAGATAGAATACCAATCACACACAACACCAAATATACATGGTTCACCCCCTCTCTAGGGCTACGTCCACAAAAATGTTCTTTGTAATATATTAAGATGAAGCATACAGTTCTTGTATGTGCTCTTAGCTAGCAGATCTCTTCTCTTCTCTCTATCTCTCCCCTTCCTGCACACCCAGCTGCAGGGTTGATCTTCTCACCCAGCTAAATATCTTACAATACCATAAGGCTCTTCAAACTTAGCACTTCTCTCAAATAACAACAATAGTTATACCAACAAAAACTAGATCAAGACTAGTGATAATGACAACAACCCAACCCAGGTCCTCTCGACCTTTATTTATACATTACAATAGTTCACCGACATCCTTAGGCTGAAGCCTAGGTGTCAAAACCCTAGATACCAAAACCCTAGGTCAAATTGACCCACGTTTTCAGGGCTTCACCATCCTATCTTTCCATCCTTCTAGTGGTTCTCCAAATCATCTAACGATGGATTTTTCCACTTGCTAAGTTGTCCACAATCCTTCTTCCTTGTTGATCTGTCATCTTCGATCTCCTCATCCAAAAAATTTATTTCTCGGGCTTCATTCCATCTTTTCCGCTCTTTTTCTCACTTCGACCTAATAACAGTCACTGTGTCTTCTGCACAGTTAGCATTTCTCTTTTTCTTCATTGATATTCACTCCCTTCCATAACCAAGGACCAACAAGACTCTCAAGTAAATAGTATCTCAAGTCTTTTCCTTTGAAACCAATTTTGGTATATGTTCCTTTCCAACAGTAGGGATTAAATTTTATTGAAGAAATTCATCCATCCTCTAGTGATCAACACCATTGGATTATGAATGCTATTGATTACTTTACTAAATGGATAGAATTTATTCCCACTAGGAATGAAACACACAAAGTGATCATTAGTTTCTTAGAAGATATTATGTCAATATTTGGTTTCCCAAATAAAATTGTTACAGATAATGCAACAACCTATTGGTTTATTAGTATCATATTAGACTATTGATGCATTCCACTAGAAAACAATCCCTAAATTTACCCTTTTACTTGCTGAGAAGTCTTGGAAAAATGTTAGATAAGGTACAAGCCAATTCCAAGCTAGTAGAGAGCAGTGTATTTCATTATGGACTCATTAAGATGTTGGTGTTAGAGGAGTTGAAAAAGACCGATAGTGATTGGGATACTTTCTTGACTTCATCGGGATTTCATCCAAATATTGTTAACACTCCACAAACTAAAGGGATAACCCCTACCTCAGCTGAGAGGGTTGCGCACACTGAATCAAGCAAAAGGAGAAAGATAGTTAAGGGTACGCCATCAAATCCAACTATTTATATAGATGAATTCCCTACACATCCTGTTGCTGAAGACATATATCCTATATCAGAGACTTCAACTGTAGAACCATATTCTAGTAAAGCAAGAAAGTTAAAGGGAAATAATTTGGTTTTTATCCCACCTGTTGTTGAACCAACTAATCCTAGAAGACCATTTACAAGAGAAGCAACAAGATAGCATGATCTTATGGAAGAAGGTGCATCTAAAGAACCATTTCAGAAAACATCCAAAGAAAAATATCATAAAGATCCTATAGAAATCATTTAAATAAAGTCCCCTTCTGAGGAAAAAAATCCCACTTTCAAAAGGCTCAAGAAGAAACTGAAAGCAGCAAGAGTTGAGAATGAAAAATTGAAAAAGGAACATCTACAATCTAGAATTCAGTTGAAATAAAACATAGGCATGTGTGAATAATCCATTGCAAAGTAAAAATATATGGTGAGGATATCACTGCCCCTGCATAGACAAGTCAAAAATGTGTACATGCAGAATATAGTTTTTCAAGATGAGATCAAAAGGTTGAAAAATGAATTGCAGCAATCAAAGGAACAATTATCTAAAAGGAATATGGACTTGTTAGACTAGGAATCCATTAGTTAAATATCATGGAGCATAATTTGTGAAACAATATATCATTTTTTCTATGTTTCCTTACATATGTTGGCTCACAACCCTAAGAAACATTTTGTGTCTTATGTTACTTATAATTTTTCCCACTTGTTATTTTTGGAAGTAATTATTCATGGATCAGAGGTTGTAGGAGGAATTAGAAAAGGATCAAAGATTATTTGCATGTTTTGACATAATTTGCAGTGATCAAAAAGAAAAAAAATCATGTACATGAAAGTTCACAACAAATCCTGAAGATGCGTTGTGAACTCCCTGAAAGTGAAATTGTTTGCAACAAAATCTCTAACAATATGATAAATTTGAGTTATGGGAGGGATGTCAGTTGTCAAAGGAGGTTCTAATGGTTTCCTAGGAAGAATTTAGACATCAAGGGACACTTGTACATGATATCCAACTCCACTAAATCTCCAAATATGAGCTAGTTGTAGTTTCATTTATCATTAGCAGCAATTTCCTGGAATCTAGAAGTTAGTTAGTTTTTTGTCTTTTTGTCTACTGCCATGCCTCTTCAAGGAACATAATCCTATGTGTGGGTTAGATGGAAATTCATAGAGGGATTTTTCATTTAAATTTCCATTTAATGTGTTATGTGACTCATGAATGAGGTTCGAGTGGTTTATGAGAGACTCATATATTTTTGCTTCAGACTATAAAAGTTTCCAAACTATGTATGTACAGACTTGAGACTCTTGGATAACTCAAGATCAAATCATTTTTCTATGGTTACATGCTATATTATTGTCTTTCTTTGATGTTACCTAGTGATAAAGGATTTGTCTTTAGTACTTGTGTTCATGAAATGCAGTAATTGATTTACTATGTATTTGTTGGTGCAAGTATTGTCAAAGAACATCTTCTTGTTGACTAGGAGGCTCCTTGTTAGTAAGAATTCTACTATATGTGTGCCAAAAGTGCTTGATATAACTTGGTTCATGTATTTCATTTTTATCCTTCGGTCTTCCATATTTTCACTAAAGTTCTAAAAACTTATCTAAGATATTTCAAGCCTCGCTTGTTGGAGTATGTTTTGTGGAAATTTTGTGTTGATATTTTAAAATTGAGTTTCTCATCCATAATTACACTTGAATTAAAAAAATTACCTTTTAGAAACCTACAAAATTATGATGGGTATTAGGTTTACACCTGCACCAGTCTAGGTGTGACTTCTAGTGCTAACAAAATGTACACATTTCAATAAATGGTTTTGTTTATTGTCATGTAGTGGTAATATTGTCAGTTCTTTGAATGAACACATGAAATCAAAGAAGAATATTACTTATACATATGAGGCTTTGCATAATACAAGAAAGTCAAGGATTGGAAAAATTGAGATACCCAAGAATCCTACATTGAGAAGTCCCAACAGAGTTTGACTAGGTTCTTGGTTCCATCATCGCCATCACTATTACATAGGGATTCTACAAATGCAAGTTCTTCTACTTCAGGTGTGTTAATTATGCAAATTTAATTTAATATGAATTTGAATTGAATATGTGCGTTATTTTATTTGTTATCTTATTTGAAAGTAGTTCATTTTTTAATGTATTTTCCATATTATTCTAGGTCATTTATCGGGCCTTGATATTACAATGATGGGGTATTGGGATCCCTATATTGATAGAAATGGGGATATGTTGGATACAAAGGTCCTAATGAATTATTAATGGGATGGGAAATTATGGGCCATAAATAAGCATACCAAGAGGACATTATGTTATAATGGTATTGAATGTCATATTGACGACACATAGGCATATTTATTGCTAGGGGGGTTCTAAAAAAGGAAACCCTTTTAGTTCATTGACATGAATTTTTTGTAAATTGATTCCTAAATGTGATAACTTTGGGATGTGCTTATATCATGAATCAAGGAGAAAAAATAAAATACATGGAAGAGATATAGGGAAATGGAGAAGATTGGACCATTTGACTCAAACTGTACTCAAAAAATTTGCACGAGCTATAAATGCTAGCCATAGATTAACAATGTGAGCTCTTTTGTGGGAGAGGACAAAGGTTGCTACATTGTCTATGAGAATGAGGTCCTTAAAGGAAAATTTGTTTGAATCTACAAAAAGGAGGGATGTAATTGGGTTTTTCAAGGATGTGTCTAAGGATCATAAGCAAGGAAAATTACAAGGTAAATATGCATTTTGGGAATTCTTCCAAGATATTTTTCACAACCTGATGCATTCAAAAGAAAAGAGAAGGTATAGTACATCCACTAATACCATCTATGAGATGATTAATTTGTGGGGAGGTCCTAGATTACATAGCTTTATTAGTTTGAATTTGAATGTCCCTTCAATATATATGAATTTAAGGAAAGTTAGAAAATCATTGACATATATCCCAGGGCATCACAACTGCATTTTTGAGGAAGCTGGAAAATTGTATGCTTCTTATAAATCCAAACATGGTATAAAGGGCCCAATTCATGTATTCCTAGCTGAAGATGAAACCGTCGTGAAAAAATATGCTAGGTGGGTAGAAAAAAGTGATAAAATGGTGGTATTTTGTGGTAAGAAAGAAGAACACAAGTGTCAATCACATTTCTTGGTGACAGTTGGTGAGGGTGTTGTAGGATGTGAGATTATTACATAAAATTTTAAGAATTATGTGATTGGTCATTATGCACATGTTATTATTGCAAACCCTTTACATGAAAAAATTCCTCATTTGGTTATGGTTGTCCATCCAACATGCAATAGGTTCAATGCAAATTTTTTTCATCAGCAATGGGAAAAAATAAAAGACTTGTGGAAGAAACATGTTGAAACTTTTTGGGACCTATTATTGGTCATTCCTTGAATGTAGATAGTACAAGAAGACAACTTATGTTGAAGTATTATTTTTCAACTATAGGCACTAGATATCAAATTCCTTGGGAAGGATGGAGGATAGTTGGATAGTATGATGGTTTCAACGTAACATGACTTCATGATCAGGATTACATCCACAATGGAAAAAAGTTAGTGAATCGTTTGTTTAGCAGTAGATGGGATTTGATTATTAGAGAAGAGAAGGTTAATTTCAATCATGTCAAAATGGTTTATAAAACTTTTAAAGTGGATGATCACAAGCTTAAAATTTAATATATAGAGAGGATTGATCGACAAAATATGGGATCAATGCAATGCATTTCTTCAAGGAATGTTTAGAGGTGTTTGAACTAGATGAGAATTACATGTGGTAGGACAGAAAGCACATTAGGTACAGAGACCTATCTAATCATTGTTGATCACTATATTGATATTTTTCTATCGTGTAGATTGACTCTTTGGGAAAGAGTATGAAATGCTTTAAGAGTTCATTATTTATTTGTGTTATGGTTATGTTGGACACGAAAACAATCTCATACTAATGCCAATGTAAATTTAATCAGTAGAGAGGCATATCAAGATGTGCAAATTTATTTCCACTTTGTGGTTTTTTTGATGATACATTTTAGGGATCAATACTCTAAATTTTCATTTTGTTATAACCCTAAATGTATCTACATATGCATACCTGGCATTTGTCCCTCTCACTTGCATTTTTTGCCAAGCCATCATTGAGTTGCTCTTCTAAAAAACTAATTTTTTGAAGATTTATGCACCCTGCACCAATATTGCCTGCATACACATGCTTGTTGCACCACTACATCCCGTGTACAAACACATGTTGCACCACTACAACCCGCATATGCTTGAAAAAGTTGTAAAAATTAAAAAGTTGCAAGGAATTCGTTGAGATTATGGACTATTGGTTAGTTTCCCAACTAATCCACCGCCTATAGCCCGTCACCCAACCGAATAACCATCCTTTTGTCATATAAAAGGAGGTGTTGGGGTCTCATTTCACATCTAGACATAAGAATGGTGAACCTATGACATTTTCACATCCCCTCCTTGCCCCAAGCATTTGTAGCCTTGTTGTGAGAATTGCCTCAGAATTCCTCATTTTTCCCTTTTTCCTCCATTAGAACCCATTCCATTTCCCAAGAAGAAGGTTGAGAGGAGAAAGATACACGGAGGTGAACTTGGAGCTTGGTGAATAGGAGCTTAGACCAAGTTCGAGGAGCAGTAGCTGACTTTGATTGTAAGTGATCATTGTATTATCAATAAAAGAAGTACTTTTCTTGTCCCAAAACATGATGTGTCAAATGTTTGCATTTGATTTATGTTTTTATTCTAACATCTAACCCTTATTTATGTATGAAATATATTCATGTATCTTTCTTTTTATATGTCTTTGAATGCAAACCAGTCTTGGGAGGAGGTTTGCAGTGAGTGAAGCCTTCAAGCGTGAGAGGATAATCACCAGACGCGGAGTAAAGGTACAATTACCTGATCCTTCTCATTTTACTTTTCTTGCATAAGTCTGGGGTATGTTTGGGGTAGTTAGAAAAGTATGAGACTTTTAAATGGTCATTGATCTGCCTACATTGTAAACCCTGGAGTATCCATAGGGGGGTCTTTCCCACTAGCAGAATTGGTGATCATATTGGGGAAGCCTCTAGGGTTTTAGGGGAGTTTTTGGGTGTTTGATTGGTTTTATTACCTTTTGAGTTTTTCGAGTTAGTTAAGTATTTTAAGGGATTATGGTCACCTTTTGGTGCCATACCAGTTCTCCCTTCCCTGTCAGTCAGTCTGTTTTATTTATTTTTTTCAAGAAATACAGAGGTGTACGAGACCTATTGTGGAACAACACACGTATATACATGTCCTGCTTTATAAACAACATGTGTGCATACACAGTCTACTTAAGCATCAATAGCGTACTTGTGTCAAGTTTTTTTATTTTTATTTTAAGAAGAGGCAGTCAACCTCTTCCCTGATTGAATTTTTATTTCTTAGGGTTTCTTGATTAAGTGCATTTTCTCTGGTTTTTACAGTCATATCTTGGGTTAGATGTTAGTTTGCTTGTCTTCTTAAATATTTCTTGTGTTTAATTCTGAAAGGGTTTTAGGTGAGTCTTTGAGTTTTTGATCAGCCTATTTGGTGTCTTTAGTGACTCCTTGCGATCCCCAGTGGGCCAGAGGTTAGTTTCAGTCTTGTTTGGTGTTTATTTTACCCCCTTTAATTTACTTTAAAGAAAAGGAAAAAATATTTATTTCAAGTTTTTCTTGTTTGAAGCATTTACAAAAAAAAAAAAAAAAAATTTCATTCCTTAGTTTGGTAAAGTAGTTAGGGTTAGTTATTTTACTTGAAAGGAAAAAGAGTTCAATTTTTAAGTTCTTTATGGATTTCTTAGAACATTAAGTAGCTCATAGTCGAGTGAAATTTCGTTTTAGGTCTTCCTTTTAAAGATCTTGAAAAAAAAAAGTTAGTTATCAAAAGTTGGTTTAAAGAGTTCGTTGCAAATCTTTATTGTTAACTAGAAGTAATTTTATTTTAGTTTCGTTTACTTCTCTTCTTTTTGTCTCTCATACACATCACTAGTTTCACTGCCATATCCTTTGAGTTAAAACAAGCCATTTAAAAATAACGCTAATTAAAATTAATTAGAATTTTATGTTTGTAGGGTCAATCAACTAGTTTAGGCTAGAGCCTTGAATTAGGTTGAAGAGGAAACTCTTCAAGGGTTATAAACAAACATTGGAGTCAGAGCTAGGGAGTGTAAAAGTCCAGTGACATGAAAGTTATCTGGGACCCCCCTCTAACATAGGGCCTAAACACGAGGTCGCGTAAGGAAAGGTAGCGGAGATAACCCCTCCAAATCCGGACCGAATGTAGTAGGGAATGCAAATTGAGGATCTCTCATGGGATATTGTCTTTTTCATTTTCCTACAGATCTTTGTGGACCTAGAATCCATTTGATATCCTCAGTTGTCTTCCGTACCACTTTCTTTCGATACCCTCAGTAGGTTTCGGACTTGTTATCCTCCTCATTGTGGTCCACCCGACTTTCGACTGTACCCTCCTGGTGACTGTTTACGAGCTGGAAACTTAGTTTCCTTTTATTCTAGAGACTTACACAGGTGACGACAGGGGTATACCATGGTACCTAGGGAATATGTCAGGCCATGCTTTGTAGAGTATACCTAGAGGGTGATTTTGTGTTCGAGTTTCACTTGCACCGGTAAGTTGCTCTAGCGTTGGCTGGCGTAACTGTGCTTCCAACTAGATAGTGGTTTGCTTGCTTTATCTTGTAGGAACGTTTCTAGTGTGTGTTTGGTTTTACACGATAGTTAAAGCCTTACTGTGTCATTGATATTTTCACAAGATCTCTATCAGTCGTGAAGGATTCAGGGCCTATCATCGGTTGCATTGGAGCCACTACCACCACCGTTACTATGAAGAATTGACTAGAAAGGGTCATTTGAGGTGACCGAGTCATGGGAGACTATGTCGGAGCCATCCCTGAGAGGATATTACTCAAATCTAGAGGAACTCATTGTTTCTGACCTTGGAGCAGAAGCTCTCAGGTCGGTTAACCCTCTGATCATTGACTTGTCGGCGCCAATCTTGGTACAATTTGTTCGTCCAAGGGTAACACATCATGAGCATCAGATATTCTTGCCAGTAGTTATGGAAGAAAATGTTTCTACTTCATTAGGGAGTCCTCATACTCCCTCAATAGCTACCACCACTAGGGGTATTCTACCTCCTAACCCACCTTCGTCGATCCAGACCACAATGGTCTCAACCACCTCTACTTCAGGTAGTGGTCTGACTCCGTCATCGACAGTGACCACTGCTCTATTCACACAGAGTGTGACGAGCCCTCTATTTTCATATGGGATGCCTGAATTTGATACAAACTCCATCCTTACCTACTCCACCATACAGACCATGGGTCTGGGGGAAGCGATCTCAAATTCTCCCTTGAAAGGGTCCATGGGGGGCACCTCATCCTCCTATAATGATATCCCTTATGGTGGAGGTCATATACCTCCTCCATCTCCATCGCTCGACGATGCTTTCCAGCCACCCATCGGGCCGAACACGAACTACAACTTGTTTGAAGTAAGCAGTATAGGACCGTCTTCCTACACCATGCTAGTGGGATCCATGTCATTCTCTTTGTTTGGCACATTTGGTAATAACACTTTCTTGTCATCTGTCGTCTCGGTCGGGGGAAACCTTATTTTTGAGAACAGAAACTTGTGCAGGGTACTATTCCTACACAGGAGGGAAGTACATGAGTTTTCTCTTCACAAGGAATTTGGAATCCTTGGCAGGGATCAGTTCCCTAAAAAGGAATGGCGACCGAGGGAAACCCCGGGCAAGGCTCAGTACCTATTCCCTCGGATCGACAGGGGGAAACCCCTTCTAGAATATTTAGAACACAACACAGGGAGAAATCCTCGCCCAACCTTCGACATCCCATTATGGGAATAAGCTGATGATGTCCCAGAAAATGCAGTTTATGTACATTGTTCAAGGCCATGGTGTCTACCAGAACCCTGGCCAGCAGCCCAACTTTTCCTGGAAACCTGGTGCCAGTCAAACTCGAGGCTCCCTTTTTCCTATACATAGTACCTAACCCAAACTACTGTTTCTGGAAACGTTACATCTTCTAGACTTATCAAGGTTTCTTAACGACCTGATTTGTCATGATCCACGTTTGCAACCCATGTCGACTAAGTTGCCCTCAGATATTCTGAAATTCGAAGGCAATCCTGGTGAATATCCAGGCGATCATGTGAAAACTTTCCACCTATGGTGCTTGTCAAACTTGTTGTGATATGACTCTTTATAGTTGCACCTGTTTCAATGCACTCTTATTGGGGGTGCCAAGAAATGGTACATCGAGCTCAACCGCTCAAGATATTCTTACTTTAGCAATTTGGCGATGGTTTTTCTGAACCATTTCCAACTACCTGTGAGATACGATGTCAACACTGAATTGATGGCCAACTTTGAGCAAACCAAGGTCGATCATAACTCATATCACATCTGAGAATGGAGATGTCGAAAGAGTTTGATTAAGGTACATGTCCCACCGGCTTTCCTGCTGAAGTGGTTCTTGAAGCCTTTGGTACCTTAGTTATCCAAGGACGTTGTGACTTCGGGAGTGTTTTCATAGGAGGAGGCGATAATGAGAGTGCAACAACTCGAACTGCTATACTCAGTCTGGCTTACTCTATGATATTTTTCCAGATGCAGCATGATCCATCCTTGATAAGGCCAGACAAAATTCTATAGCACATGTCGATGGTATAGTTGGTTTAGCACAAGCAAAGTCCACTGATCAACTATCAAACCAATTGCAACAATTGTCAATACAACAGACAACTTCCAACCAAACCTTCGGTTCAGTTGTTCATCCTACCCAAACGTCGGATGTACACAATGTGCAGTTGATGAACCCGAAGGCCAACTAGTAGCCTGAAAGAAAGAAGAAACAATGAAACAAGAAGGGTAAGGGGGATAAGAAACCCAACAACAATGTCGGCATGGGCAACACAAAGAAGAGAAAGTTGAAGTATTTGTGTAACCTTTTCCTGGAGGACCACCTGACTCACATTTTCCCTTGACTTGCGAAGGCCCAAAAGTTATTGGCATAGTAGCAACATGTTTTGTTAACGAACCCATTTCCACATGGGAAAAATATGACTCATGCCTCTTCAAGCGTGGATGGGGGTAGTTAGGGACCCCCCATGTCTTCTAGTAATCCCTCGACTACAAAATTTTATATGATGAAAGGTGATGCTTACGTAGCAACTAGGGCACATGATTATGGAATGTCAGAATCTGTTGAAAACGATAAAGAATCTGTAAACCCATATGTTCCTCTCCAGATTGAGAAGATGATGGGAAAAACAATGACACACATCCCAAAAAGGGCATTCAATAAATATTCTCATAATCTGAACACGAGGGTTGCCCATAATTACTTTGTGGTAGAGGATTTGTCACAAACCCCTTGCGCGATGTTTTTTTTGGTGATCCTCTAGAACCACCCTTCACAGAGAAAGGATCTGTTATCCTCCTTGGGATCTGTAGATACTGTAATCCAGGAACGATCATTCTCGATATGACCGACTTGAAACCTCATCTCCCTTACCACGTTGCATTTCAGATAGTAATGGCTCACCCCACAAAACATTTTACTCAGAATATTTTCTGTACAGTTGTTGATGAGGGAGCCTCAATTTGCGTGATGTCATTGGCATGTTGGAAGGCCATTGGCCAACCCATTTTGTCTCTATCACCTACTCTGCTTACTTCTTTCAATGGTCATTCTTTCATACCACATGGAATCATCCCTTCTTTCCTCGTGCAGTTAGGAGGAAAGACTGTGTGCATCGAAGTTGAAGAGGTCGATGTGCCTCTCGACTACAACCTTCTTCTAGGAAGTATTTGGACCTATGAAATGCATGCAATGGTTAATGCAGTTTTTTATCTCTTTTTGTTTCCACACGAGGGTTGAATTGTAACCATTGATCATTTGTCCTTCTCCTAGCCTGACCCTTCATCGGGGGCATCCACGGTCCCGATGATTGATAACCCTCAGCCCAACATCATCAACGTGGGGGTTAATTTGTGCCCACCTTTGATGGGTACTTTCTATTACCTGCCTCCTTCTAATGATGTCAAGTCCATATCGGCTACCCTTGACCAACCTAGGGCTGAAATGTTTCAAGTGTCATCGTTTCGAATGACTTACTTTAACGATTTGTGGACTCTTCCTTCCCCATTGGCCTCGATGTAAGGGACAGGGCATCCTGGCATGTCCATGCCCTTGTCTACCATAGAATTTGTGTACAGTATTGTCCAACAAGCTTCAGTCGACCCCGATATGACACTCTCACAAGAGTTAGATCCAATTCTCAAGCCTATTTGGGCTCAAGTTTCCCTCGCCACTGTCGATTCTTTAGACTTAGTCTTTCCCTCTGATGAGATGATTATAGAGGCATTGACTGGTCTGGACAGACCCTAGGATGATGTCCATCACGAATCTTATTTTCTCTCAGAGTTAATAAGAATAGAGGCAGGTGAATTCATGTTGACTATGACTGGAGACAAGTCTTGTCCTATTAATCCTCTGGCTATGCACGTAGTTTACGTCGAGGATAATATGGAAAGTATCGTTGAAACGATACCTATAGATATGTCCAGAACCTCTAGCATCGTGGAGAATGTTTTCATCAGAGCATACTACTCCCCTGAGGAGATTTGAATCTATACAAATTTATTTAAGGAATTCGGTGACGTTTTTTATTGGTCTTATGAGGAAATTCTAGGCATTGATCCAAGAATCATCGAACATGAGATAACAACTTATCTTGACACCAAGTTGGTCTGATAGAATCTTCATCCAATGAATCCTCCGAAAGTGGCAGCTATTAAGGTTGAAGTAGAGAAACTGCTTAAAGTTGGTTTCATCTACCCCGTACAGTTGACACAATGGGTATCAAATCCCATTCCAGATAACAAAAACCAAGGTATGATGCATGTGTTCATGGAATTTCATGACTTTAATAAGGCATGTCCAAAGGATAATTTCCCCACCCTATTCATTGATCCGATTTTCGATGAATTCGCATGCTGTGAGGTCTTTTCATTCATGGATGATTTTTTGGGATACAACCAGATTCAAATCAAACATGAGGACTAGCATAAAACATCTTTTATCTATCTGTGGGGCACATTTTCTTATCGTAAGATGCCTTTTGGCCTGAAGAATTTTGGAGCGACTTTTCAACAGGCCATGTCTTTTGCTTTCCACGATCTTAGACATATAGTCGAGGCTTATCTCAATGATCTAGCGTCACGATCTCATAAGACGATGTCGCTACTATTAGATTCACTTGAATCCTAACAAGTGCATTTTCTGTGTGACACGAGTCATCTTTTAGGTTTCATAGTTTCAACAACAGGGATCATGGTCAATCCTCTTAAGGTTGAGGCAATAGTCCAATTTCCTCCCCCGTGCACAGCCCCTCAGCTTCAAAGATTACAGGGGAAAGCAAACTTTCTTCGACGTTTTATCGCAAACTATGCTGAGATCACTAAAGGGTTCATGCATTTACTAAAAAATGGAGTCCCTTTATGTTGGGACGAAGTCACTCAATGCTCTTTAGAAGAACTAAAACGTGCCCTTACGTCTTCCCCTCTTCTATGGCCTCCCAATTATAATAAATATTTCTTGTTGTACTTGGTCATTGCAAAGTCGACCATCGACATGGTCTTGGTTCAAGAAGATGATCTGCTCAAAGAGAATGTGATTTATTCCCTGATTCGAGGCCTGGTTGGGTCAGAACTCAACTAATCTCATGTTGAGAATCTTCCGTTGGCAGCAATTCATGTTGTCCAATGGTTTTTTCATTATATCCTTCTTCGCAAGACCATCACCATTATTGTTGTGAATTCATTTAAATATGTGTTGACACGGTGCGTCATTGGAGGTAAGATCGGTAGATAGATTTTTATCCTCCAGGAATTTGACTTGGATTTTTTTTCCATGAAATCCAAAAAGTCACTGGTCTTTGCAGAACTTATTTTGGAACTTTCGGTTGAATCTAGTGATGATACCCCCGAATAATCGCCTATTAAAGGAGATCTTATTCTGATTGCATCTTCGGACCCCTGGTATAGATATATACTAGTATATCTCCAGACTTTGAAGTTCCCTGATTTTGCTTCTCATGACGAGCGTTGACAAATTTGCCATCAAGAACAAAACTATCTCATACTCGATGACACTTTATATCGTCGAGGTGTAGATTGTGTTCTTCATCAGTGCCTTATACACGAAGAAGTGGAACTCGTTCTTAACAACTGCCACACTGAAGCATGTGGTGGTCATTTGTCTGGGTTGGTGACAACCCAAAAGATTCTATGAGTTGATTACTTTTGGCCTACGTTAATCAAAGATTTCATTGAGTCGATCAAGAAGTGCCACCCATGTCAGATATTCTCTCGGAAGATGAGGGCACATCTCGCTCGCATGTTTCCTGTCATTGTTATTGGTCTCTTCACCAAGTGGGGGATTGATTTTACTACATGCCACCCGACTTCAGCCAGGGGGAATCGTTATATCATCGTAGCGATAGTCTACTTCACAAAGTGGGTCGAGGCTATGCCAACATTTAACAATGATGGTGAAACAACAACTCTCTTCATTTTTAACTAGATAGTAGCAAGGTTCGGCATCTCGAAGGAGATTGTCACTGACCATGGTAGTCACTTTCGGAAAAAAATGATGTCTAAGTTAACATCAAATCTTGGGTTGAGGCAAGAGCATTCATCACCCTACTACCCACAAGAGAATGGTCAAGTGGAAGTTGTGAATAAGTCCCTCAAGACAATTCTACAGTGAATGATCAATTCTTCCAAGTCAAATTGGCATTTGATGTTGTACTTAGCGTTATGGGCCTACCGAATGTCTGTAAAGACTGCCATCGGTTTCTCACCTTTTCAACTAATTTATGGGCTGGAAGTAGTATTGCCTATAGAGTGCTAGATCTTGTCGCTAAATTTGGAAGTAGAGTTATTTCCAGAGACTTCATCGTTTGAGGAACGCCTATTATATCTCAAGCAGCTTGACGAGCAACTTTGTGATGCAACCTTGGCCAACGAGGCTCACAAGCAACAAGTCAAGTGTCAATATGATCGATCCGTTCATCCTCAAATTTTCTCTTAAGGAGACCTTTTCCTGGTCTACGACCAAGATAAGGATCCCTTGGGGTTAGGCAAGTTCAAACCCATGTGGTTCGAACCTTTCATTGTGAAGGAAGTCTTAAACAAGGGCGCTTATCTTCTAGTTGAATTTGAGGGAAATGCTTTGGCGGAGCCTAGAAATGGGCTCTACCTCAATAAGTATTACTCATAGGTTGGTCACCTGAGTGACTTCTTGTACATATGTATGGTTCTTATACGGTTAGTTTTTGTCTTTTAGTTTTATGGATGTGTCGTTATTCATGTCATATTTTTCATTGTGGCATATGTCAAGTGAATCGGAGGTGTTATTTGAGTTCACAGACGATGCTATCCAACACACTCAGAGGCTTTCTTCTGAAACTTGGGTGATTTTCATGCCTCAATTCCAATTGTTATCTTCAGGAGGTATTTGTCTAGGTGACGCCACAAATAATGTCGTTGAGTACAAATTAGTGATAGAGTTTCTTCGTGATGCTTTGTCATATGGTATCTCTCACCTCCGGGTCTACTTAGATGCTCATATGGTTGTGTCCTAGTTAAATGGGGTTTACTACATTTATGATCCTACTTTACACTGATGTTTCCTTAGGGTACGTCTCTTAGAACGTTTCTTTGATTACATTACGTATATCCATGTTCCTAGGAGATTAAATCAAATGATAGATACTCTAGTTGATCAAGTATTAGATTGGCATATTGCACACACATAAAAAGATACACACACATACACATATACATACATATTTAAAAAATGTGTTCCATAAAACATATAAATATATATATATATATATATAAATATATAAATATATATATATATATATATATAGATATATATATATATATATATATATATATATATCGAAAAGTGTAAGAGTACATAGGTGGGCGCGAACGCCTCAAAAATAGTAATTTGGTATACATCACAGGGCTTATGCCCTCAAAAATATACAAAAATTTCCCTAGGAACATGACGGTCCATCCTATCAAAGCTCAAGGCCTATTGGCCCTGCTATAGTGAACAACGACATTTTCCAAACTCCGGAAGAGTTGGACCCAAGTCCGTGGCACCCCAACTATATGAGGCTACATCCATGGCGAGAGATCCTCGATCCCAGCCATGGGAACTACACAAGTGATCACGGTGAGGTTCTGTCCACCCATCTCAAAACTCTCTCAGCCTCTCCAACTGGAGGTCCCCCTGTGGTTTCTAGTCCATCAACTATTGTTGGTACTACCTCTAGTCGAGGACATCGCCTAGTCCTTGAGAAGTTTGTCGGGTGCACAAGTCCCACATATGTACATAACAGATACATAGTTGTCAAATACACTAATGCACATAAAAATGATATATATACGAAACTAAAAAATTAAATAAATTTGAAAACACACGTACCTATCTCTCCTCACTCTTCTCCAAGAGGTATGTGCATGTCTAGATATCTAGAAAAGTTGATTCTAGCATCAGGGTATTCCTCTATCATCAGAATCTGTCATGCCCACCAGTTAAAGAATGTGTCATTGAAGGCCTCTATGGTCCTTCCTCCCCCCTATCGTGGTAGCAATGTCTCCCATATACACACCGTTGGGAAGGAGGCCACATGCCCCATCAATGTCTCTCTAGGAATCAGGCTGGGTACCCTCTCAAAAAAGAACGAACATAGAATGGTACCAAAACTGAAGTTTTTGTTGCTACACTCATGAAAATATATAAGATGCCTCTTCATGCAAGTCAGCATGGTCATGCTCTAGTAAAAAATGTGTGTTTCAAGGCACTGCATGGCACAAGACATGTGCACCCAAGAGGCCTGGTGGACAGCCACAGATCTAGTGATCCTCCCAATGAGCAGTAATATCACCTTCAGTGATAGGTTGGTGATCTTGTTGATAGGCACTTGAGAAACTACTTTCTCAGTGCCTGCCTCACAGTGCATCCCGATGTAGTCGGTGATGTTGAAGGGCCCAGGAGGAAATGTGCACAAGTTGACTGGCTCCCCTCTTGTAACATCCCCGAACACCCAGGCTGAGGAATGATACAGCAGAGAACACTTCCATTCTCTTCCTAACATATTGTAACATACCCAACATCCAACTAAGTTATTCCACATGAATTTTTGAACTACATGCAATTAAAACACATACACACAAAACTCTTGCAGAACATTATATATAAAACATAAACAGACAAATACATTTCATAAATGCATGGATTCATAATGAAATAACAATAAACATATACATGCAACATATATAAGAAATACCCATAAATATAAAGACATTTATAACCACACACAAGATAAACCCATAAAAATACACACGTAAATAATAATGCAGCATGTAAATTTATCACACAATTGACACTTATCTTGGTAAGAATATCATTAACTGTGTGTATACCTTCCATGAACCTCCTAGCCTTAGACCACACTACTCATCACTCTCGGCAGTGGGTCACCCCCGATCTGGAACTAAACTCCACCTGGGTAAAGGGATTCCTAACCAGGGTAATGGTTCATAGACAACAGGAAAGAAATTGTCACAGGTGCCAACTCAAACTAACATCCTACAGTCCCTCATTCCCAACATGCATGTCCCACCCCGGGAATTGTTCCCCTTCTCTGCTCAATAGTCCTTCGGCTGCCCCACTTCCTTTCCGAGCTTCAACAATAGGTCAGACAAGAATTCCTAGAGCCCTGTAGCTACAGTTTTTCACCTTTAGTAAATCAATTCCCCAACAATTCTCTCACCCAGAGATAAATTTCTCATGGGCCTGACAACTCGGCTCTTCAGTCCATCTCCCAAGCTAACCAAGTACAAAAAAAGGTATGGCTATGGATACAGGTTCTGGTACCGTGATAGGAAGGTATGGAGGATAAATGACTGAGTTCGTGTATGCTCATGGAATGGTTGCCTGGATGATCAATGATGGAAGGAAAATGATATGAAAATGAACTAAGTCCAAACAATATGTATGCATGTCCCCAACTTGACACTTGTCATGTTGGGAGATACTTTGGCCCACTTGTCCCCAACTTTAGAACTTAAGATAAAATAATTATCCATACTTTATACTTTACAAAATATTAATATAATATTCCTTTTTGGCTTAATCTCCCTAGCTTAGCCTTTTTTCCTTAACTTTTGTCCCTTACCCTTTCCCAACTAGTGGATTTTAGTCCCCCTTACTCTTTTATCGTGTTTAGTCTTTGCGCAACGATGTATTTTATATTAATTATGAGACATATACAAAAGTAGGTGCACTGGCCTTTAACATCTAGGCTCTCCAGCCTAATCAAAACATAAGAATCCTAACTTATAATAACTGGCTCACTAGCCTATAAAACACAACATATACACAAAGGCTCCCTGGCCTCAAAATCACGTGCACTTAAATTGTTGCGCATGGTATCCTGGAATGTGCACACTTCATCATTTTAGTGCGCAGTACATGTGTGCACTATGCCATGAAAAGTGTATACAAAAAATGATATAAAAAAACTCACCATCTTAAGTACATTTTCATTTTACATTTACAATTGGGTTCGGCTTAGGGATATTACAATCCCCTCCCCTTATTTATGCACTTTTCTCAGTGCATCATGTACACATACATAACAAAATTTTCACAAATCCTCAAAAATATGTGTGTTATGCCCGCATTGCATCCTCATGCTCCCAAGTAGCATCCTCAAGACCATACCAAGTCCATTGGACCTTTACAAGCCCTATGGCTCAATTTTGGAGCTGTTTGATTTTCCAGTTCAGAATGCGTACCGGATGCACTTGGAAAGAACCTTCTTGCTCCACCTGAATCACATTCCAATCAATAACATGATTAGCATCAAGTATGTATTTCTTGAGAAATGATACATGGAATACATTATGAACAGACATAGATGCAGGCAATGCAATCATATAAGTGTTATGAACATAAATATACATATAAATAGATATTCATAACATAATAATTAATTAATA
>JZKD02S1906853.1:479130-518872 GCA_000966675.3 Picea glauca | reverse complement strand
TTGCTCAATTTGGCATACAACTAATTATCCCTTAATACTTGCAACACCATCCTCAAATGATGTTCATGATCTTCCTCTGACTTATAATATATAAGAATGTCATCCAAAAATAAAATGACAAACTTGTCTAAATATTCTCGGAAAACACCATTCATTAATCACATGAAAATAGTTGGTGCATTTGACAACCCAAATGGCACCACTGTGAACTCATAATGACCATACCTTGTCCTGAAGGTGGTATTGCTGATATATTCCTCCTTAATCCTTACTTGATGGTATCCTAACCTGATATCTATCTTTGAAAATATATTTGCATCATTCAATTGATCAAAAAGATCATCAATGCTTGGCAAAGGATACTTGTTCTTAACAGACACTTTATTCAACTGTCTGAAATCAATGCATAATCTTAATGTCCCATATTTATTCTTCATGAACAAGACTGGGGCACCCCAAGGTGACACACTTGGGCATATATACCCCTTCTTCAAAATTTATTCAAGCTACATTTGCAACTCCTTCAACTCTGGTGTACTCATTCAATAAGGAGTCTTTGACACTAGAGTTGCACCAGGCATTAAATTTATAGAGAAATCAATATCCCTCTTTGGGGGTAGTCCTGGTACCTCCTTGAACACATCTTCAAATTCTTCTAGGACTGCATGATCTTCCAAATTTTGCACCTTATCTTTAGGTGTCTCTTCCATATGAGATGCAAATATTTGACACCCTTTTTTGTAACATTTCTTCAGCTGCAATGCTGAAATTTCTTTGATGGTTATTACCCTAGGAATTCCCTACACTTTCCTTACATTGCCTTCCTCATCCAAGAAAGTGAATTTCTTGTTATGATAGTCTAAGATAGCGTGATTTTGATCCAACCAATCCATCCCAATTAGATAGTCATAAGAACCTAAAAGCAAGATGTTCAAATCCTCCTTGGTGCTCAATCCATTCATGTCCATAAGACATGACTTAACCATCTCATTAAATTTTCTTTTAGCTCTGGTAGCCAGCTACACCGACCAAGATTTTCCATGCTTTCTTCTTGGAAAATGAAACTTTTCGCCATCTTAGGATCTATATAACTATGACTAGCTCCTGAATCAATTAAAATAGCAATGGTTTGGTTGTTGATCATACCTTCCACTTCAATCATATGTGACTAATACTCTGCCTGCTTGTTGTCTAGGGCTGCATAGATCCTTGGTACATTTATTCCCATGTCCTCCATTGTTTCAACTTTCTAAACATTGTGAACAATCCTCAATTTTTTACCTCTATGAGGACAATCTCTAAACATATGATCTCCTTTACCACCCCAACATTGAATAGGTGGATTCAATGTATTCTAGATGCTCATTTGTTTCTTATGAGATTTATTAAAATGAATCCCTTTGGGATTCAATTCTTATTCAATAAATCTATTAAGGGTTCCAATGGCATGAAGTAAGTCAGTGAAATCATAGGCCCTCTCTACTCCAACCATCCCACCGAATTTGATAAAGAAATGCACACATACATCTAGGCCAATCGGGTGTAATACACATGTGCTAGCAGGAAAACCCCCCCTATGGCTACACTAGGGTTTACAATGTAGGAAGATCAATAACCATTTAAAATTATCCTACTTCTCTAACTACCCCAAACATACCCCAGATTTATGAAATAAAAGTAAAATGAGAAGGATCAAGTAACTGTAACTTTACTCCATGTCTAGTGACTATCCTCTCACGCTTGAAGGCTTCGTTGACTGCAAACCTCCTCCCAAGGCTGGCCTGCATTCAAAGACATACAAATAGAAATCTACAAGCATACATTTCATACATAAATAAGGGTTATATGTTAGAATAAAAACATAAATCAAATGAAAACACTCGACACATCATGTTTTGGGACAGGAAAAGTGCTTTTATTGATAATACAATGATCACTTACAACCAAATTCGGTTGTTGCTCCTCGAACCTGATCTGAGATCCTCTTCACCAAGATCCAAGTGTACATTCATGTATATTTATCCTCTCAACCTTCTTCTTGGGAAATGGAATGGGTTCTGATGGAGGAAAAAGGGAAAAATGAGGAATTCTAAGGCAATTCTCACAACAAGGTTGTAAATGCTCGAGGCAAGGAGGGGATGTGAAACGGGAAGAGTTTCACTATTCTTATGTATAGATGTGGAATGAGACCCCAAAAAATCTTTTAATATGACAAAATGATGGTTATCCGGTTAGGTGACGGTCTATAGGTGGTGTATTAGTTGGGAAACTACCGAATAGCCAGTAATCTCAACAAATTCCTTGCAACTTTTTAATTTTTGCAACTTTTGCAAGTATACGCGGGCTGTAGTGGTGAAACATGTGTGTGTACGTAGGTTGTAGTGGTGCAAAAAGCATGTGTACATGGGCAATATTGGTGCAGGGCGCGTACATCTTCAAAAAATGATTTTTTTAGAAGAGAAACTCAGTGATGGCTTGGCAAAAAATGAAAGTAAGAGGGTCAAATGCCAAGTATGCATATGTAGAGAAATTTAGGGTTATAATAAATGCCCCCTAATGTGTGAGGTCAGAAGAGCATCTGATAGATGAAATACATTACAAAATATTCACCAATGTACGAAACGAGTGAGCCCGGGACTAGAGTTCGGGAGGTGTTATCTACAAAAATAACAATTGTCTCTCCGAGGCAGGCATGCCCATGCTCGGGATGAAATAAGTCATGGATGCCAATCAAATACACTATATATCCATGTCATATAACTATATAAAGTGTAGTCGCGAGCAATACACAATGGATTTACATTTCAAAATCAAAGATATACAAGTATAGTATCCATCTTCATGAAGCCAATAATGCCTGATAACTGGAGATGAGGTCTTCAGATCTCAAGAAAAAACTCCAAGATTTTTGCAACTCAAGTAGGAGTGAAATATGATTGTATGAATTCACTACCTAGAGGTCTTTGATGACTCATCGGGAAAATACAAGAGGATCTCGATGATCAGGAAGAGAACTTCATTGATTTCGAACAAGGACTTAATTGGACTTTTGGGATGGCTTAGCATGAGGTCAAGAGACAAACTACAAAAAGGATGACTCAGGTTGGGTGAAACTTCCTGTTGGATTACTGAGAGGGGGGGTGAATCAGTAATAGAGTAATTATAATCCATTTCTCCAAATAATCCAAGTGTTATATCAATGTAGAATTATTATCCAATAATGAACAATAAGAAATGAACAATCACACACATACACAATACACTAGTGTTTTACATGAAAACCCAAATCGGGAGAAAACCACAGAATGATTTTTATTATATGTCCTGAAGAATTACATTCATTGGAAGAACCAAATTCCTTTGTTTTCCAACTGCAACTGGAAGGAGGCTCCAACCCCCTAGTTTCTCAGGCTACAACCTGAGGGAAGCTCCAACTCCCCAATTCTTTGGCTACAACCAGAAGGAGGCTAAAACCCCCTAAGTTCTCCGGCTACAACCACCTATCCTTGCCCCGTCCCACCACCCTGAAGTAGAAAGAGAATGATGGAATCAATGTCAACTTGTCACTGTGAGATATAATATTGTACAACTGTATCAACCCATACCACTGACCTGTATCCAATCTGTACAACTATCCTATAATCAAACTGTACTTGAACTGAACATGTATCTACAAAAATACAACAGATACGTGACCTATAGTGATGCAACCCATGTATGTATGCACCCTATCTGTTATGCAACCCGTGTATGTACACGCCCTATCTATTATGCATCCTCCATATTCCTTCTGAAACTAGTGTTACCTTTCACTTGAAATTTTTTTACCCTCTATAACATCTTTCACATAGAACTGTAACCTGTCATTGTAACAAGACTATAACTGTACCCTATGCATGCATCCTCATACATAACCTCCACTCAAGGCAAGTATGTCTCTCTCTAGTCATGTGCCATTTAGGTATGTGTAATCATGAAAAAGTATAATATTCCTCACATGATGTTAGTCATCAACCCCTTTCTGATATTCAACTTCTCAATACATCAATAAATACAAGATCTCAACCATATACCATAAAAACTCTTATCCATATGCCAAGAAATACAAGATGTGCCTCAACAACAAGTATCAATGCTAAATATACTAGCAGTGTATTTCCATAGATATGACTTATACATAAGATTCCATGTAGCCACTAGTCTTTCTAGGGAGAATCCTCAAATCTCCATTGTCATTCCTCATGCATACATTAAAATCCAACTATTCATAGAAATAAGACATACCTTTTGAACCAATGGATGGATCTAATGTATTTGAGCACTCTAGACCTTCCTGGGAGCTTGATCTTAGAATCTAGAACCTCTGCACCTTCATCTTCTCAAGTTTCATGGCTTTATCAACATGTACTCACCCTATACAAAACCAGCCCACGTATGTACTCACCCTATACACATACATCCCATGTACGTGTACCCACCCTCTACACAGCTAGCCCACGTACGTGTGCACCCTATACACAACCAACCCGCATACGTGTACTCACCCTATACATAGACAACCTGCGTATGCCTCTGAAAATAGGGTTTTTTGTGAATCTGAGAATTTCACCGTCAACCCTTCGTGCTACCTCAGACGTTTGCCACTTCAGATGTATCCACAAGTATTTACAAGAAGCTTTACACAAGAAAATAGATATACAATATGTACAAGTGTATTTTTATGAGTGAGATTTGTCTCTTATTTATATATTCGTCTAGCCTTACACTTTCCTTGTTTTAGGTCTTCTTCATTTAAAATAATTTCTTTTTGCAAAGAACTTTGACTCTTGGGGGCTTCTTTAAGACTCATGAGGGTTCTCCAACTTCATATGGTCATAACTCTTTAATCGTGAGGAGTTATGTGATGTTCCACATACCATCGGAAATGGAATGACAAGTACTATCCATATAGGATAGTTTCACTCACAAATTCATTGTCCTTCATCTCATTATTCCTCAAATAAGCATGGTTTCTCTCACTCCACAAAGCGTCTTCCCATGAGGGATTTCACCATAAGGGGGCCACTTTGGATTTCATCTATTTTTACTTCTTATCAACCATGACAAGACAATAATGAGTCATCTTTACATCAAACAATCTTGGGTCCATTACCCAAACCTTGTGTCATGGAGATTTCTTCAAGGGTTGACATCAATGACAACCAACTTTAATCAACAATCTCCCCCTTTGGCATTGATGGAAACACTCTGATGAAATACTGAAAACATATCACTCATGCTCCCCCTAGAACCATGCCTCTGTCCTTTGTATCTGATCAATATGCTCCCCAAGGAACAACGCCTTTGTCCTCTATCTCTATCCTTTGCATATGATAAATTTGTTCCCCCTAGAATGATGCCTTTGTGCTATGTCTCTGTCCTCTACATATAATAAATATCTCCCCCTTTGTCATCAATGGAAAAGGTATCTTTCCATCTAGGGTTTCTCCCCCTGACTAAATATTCCTCTTATGGTTCTTCCTCGTGTAAATATAAGACATATAATATAAGAATTCAAAAATCATTCATTTTGGAGTAGAAATAACTCCAAGTCTCTCATGAATATATTCAAAGGATTCTCATGGAAGTGGTTTTGTGAAGATGTCTTCCACTTGTTCTTTTTTTCCCACATACTCAACTCTAATGTTCTTTTCCGCAACCTGCTCCCATAGAAAGTGATACTGGATTGGAATGTGCTTCGTCTTGGAGTGCATCACCGGGTTCTTCGAGATACTGATGGTTCTTGTATTATCACAATAGATTGGAATGGCCTCATCATATGCAAAATGTATATCTATCAGATTTTGTTTCATACAAAGAACCTATGTACAATGTGATGCTGATGCAATATACTCTACCTTGGATGTAGATACAGATACTGATGATTGTTTCTTGCCTAGCCATGATACCAAACACTCACCTAAGTAGAATGATTCTCCACTACTGCTTCGTCAGTCATCAATACAACCTGCCCAATTTGCATCTGTGTAGGCAATAAGTGATGTATATTTTCCTTTTCGATACCATAATCCAAACTCTTTTGTTCCTTTGAGATATCTAAAAATCCTCTTTATTTCTAATACATGTGATTTTTTTGGTGCTTCTTGAAATCGTGCCATCTATCCAACTGCTTGCATTACATTTGGTCTGGATGTTCTCACATATAGTAGGTTGCCAATCATTGACCTGTATTTCCTCTGATATGTATACTTCGAATCATCATCTTTTCTCATCTTACAACTGGTTTGCATGGGAGTGATAACTGGTTTGCAATCTTCCATTCTAAACCTCTTTATCATTTCTATGATATACTTGGTTTGAGAAATAAAAATTCCTCAGTTTCTTTGATGTATCTGAAGTCCCAGAAAGGAGGATAGTTCTCCAAGTAATGACATTTCAAATTCATTCTGCATACCTTTTTCAAATTTCTGGCTTAACCTGTCATCATCACTACCAAAAATAATATCATCAACATAAAATTCAATTAATAAAATATTACCTTGACTTACCTTGATGTAGAGGTTGTTGTATGCAATTTCTTTTCTGAACCCTTCCTACTGCAAATACTTATCTAGTCTGGAGTACCATGCTCTAGGAGCCTATTTTAGACCATACAAGGCCTTCTTTAATTTACACACATAATCTGTGTTCTTTGACAATTGAAATCCTTCTGGTTGTTCAATGCAAACTTCTTCTTCAAGTTCCCCATTCAGAAAAGCTAGTTTTACGTCCATCTGATATACTTTAACATTTTTGGAGCATGCATAAGCTAAAAGAAAACGGATTACTACCATTCTGGCAACTGGGGAAAATGTCTCTTCAAAGTCGATTCCTTCAATCTATGCATATCCTTTACATACCAATCTATCTTTGTTCCTTGTAACCTGTCCATCTTCATTCAATTTACTCTTGAAAACCCATTTTGTTCTGATCACATTCTTATTCTTTGGTCTTGGAACCAATTCCCAAGTGTCATTTTTCTCTATTTGATCCAATTCTTCATCCATGGTCTTATTCCAAATATCATCCTTGTTGGATTCTTCAAAACAATTTGGTTCAATTGTAGATAAGAGAGGCAGGTGTGTTTTTTCTGGTGAACAGATTCTTCTTCTAGTCTCAACTCCTTTATCTTTGTTCCCGATAATTTGATCTGAAGGATGATTCTTCTGTACTCATTTACTGGGTGTCTTTGGAGACACTTGCTGAACTTTCTCTTATGCTTTTATCATATTCTCTTCATCTTCCTCTTCTACTTCTTTTTCTGCTTCTTCTTCTTTGAAAAGTTGTTCCATTGATTTGTTTTCTTCTTCCTTTGATTTTGGTCTGCTTGTTTCATCAATTGTTACGTTGATGCTTTCCACAATTTTGTTCAATATTAGATTGTAACACTTGTATGCTTTCCTTGTACTTGAGTAACCAACAAGTACTCCTTTGTCCACACGAGAGTCAAACTTTCCCATTCTGGCATCTTCTCTTTTGATGTAGCATTTTCTTCCAAAAACTCTGAAGTGCTTCACATTTGTTGGTCTTCCTTTCCATAGCTCGTAGGGAGTTTTATCAGTGTTGTTTCTAAGAATTACTCTGTTTTGAATGTGAACTGCTGTATGCACTTCCCAGTTCCAAAATATATTTGTCAATTTGGAATCCATTAGCATTGTTCAAGCCATTTCCTGTGTTTTCATGTTCTTTATTTCAACAACTCCATTCTGTTGAGGTGTCCTAGCAACGAAGAATTGCATTTTTATTCCATGATTGCTACAGTAGTCCATAAATTCCTTTGAATTGAACTCTCCTCCATTTTCAGATCTCAAGCATTTGATTCTTGAATCCATCTCATTTTCAACCATTTCCTTCTAGATCTTGAAGTTTTCAAAAGATTCTAACTTGTTCTTGAGAAAGAAAACTGCAGTCATTCTTATATAATCATCAACTAATAACATAAATCATCTCTCACCTTTTAATCCCTTTGTTGTAGTTGGTCCAACTAGATCAGTATGCACAATTTCTAGTGGTCTTGTTGTTGAATATTCCTTTGATTTGAACCTAGTCTTTGTTTTCTTTCCTTGTTGACAATGCTTTCATAAAGTGTTGGTTGGTTTCGTGATCTGGGGCATTTCTCTGACTGCTTCTCTTTTGTTGACTTTGACAAGGTTATCAAAATGCATGTGACCCATTCTTTTGTGCCATAGCTAAATTTCATCTTCCTTTCCTAGAGAACACTTTTCATTTCCAATTTCACTTAACACATATATATTGTTTGAAGTTCTTGCAGTTGTGCCGACCAATTTCCCTTAACCTTCTCTTCTTATCTCACACATTTTTTTGAATCGAAATTAACTTTATGACTTTGGTCACACATTTGACTCACACTTAGAAGATTATGTTTCATATCTTCTACCAGTAGAACATTTTTGTGCCTTTTTATTCTCGTTCCCAATTCAGATTGTGTCTTGTCCAATGATTTTGGTTGAATTATCATTTCCGAAGGAGACTGATCCATTTCTTTCCTTTTTCAATGTAAGAAATTTGTCCCTATCACCTGTCATGTGTTTTTAACACCCACTGTCAACATACCAACCGTGTTTCTTCTGCTTAGCTTGTAGAGAGACTGTGCATTCTTAATTGCTATACCAATCTTGCTTTCTTATCCATGTCATTTTCTGAGGTTATTGTCTGTGACTATTGTTATTATGTTGAGGTTCTTTAGGAGGGACTATCATTCTACAATCTTTGTCCACGTGTCAAAAATTGTTACATTTGTAACATTCCACTTCAGTGCTCAAAGACGCAAACCTGTTGTAACTTCTTCTTTGTGTTTCACTAGGTCTTCTTGAATAACTCCTTTGTGTATGACACTCAAAGTTGTTATTGTTCCTTTTGTTACCTCTGCAATTCACATCTTTATGTCCAAAATTATTACATGCATAACATAAACCAAAAAATATAGTTTGATACCTAGGAGTTGAAGATATTATAAAAGAAGGTGTTCTTATGAATCCTTCTTCTTCTTGAGGCCTATCTGTCTATTGCTGATTCTGAAATCTGAATCTTCTCGGTGGAGGAGTGTCCCTGTAATCTTCCTTGTATATCTTCCTATCCCCTTTGATTGTTTCTGCATAGCTTTTTGGATTTGTTTCTTGCTCTGTTTTTTTTGAGCTTGATCCCTTTTCTGTCTGATTGTATCCAAGTCCAGACTTGTCAAGATGAGATTTTTGATTGCTAATAATGTCATCTAGAACTTTTGAGCTATTATGCTTATTTTTCTTTTGAATATCCTTTCTTAGTGTGAAAATCTTTGCTTCCAAGTTTCCAATGATATTTTCCTTTTCTTCTAGTTGTTCTTTGAGTGATTCTTCAATTATTTTATCTTCTTCTATTTGAACCTTCAATCTTATGATCATTTGTTCTAGTTCTTGAGTGTCCTTTTTCTTGTCTAGTTCTACTTGTAGTTTCTTGTTTTTCATCTTTTCTCTTCTGATAAATTATATGGCACACATTAATTCTTCTCAATAGTCAACTTCTACCTCTTCAATCTCTTCTTCGACTTCTTCATATTCTTCTTCGAAGTCTTATTTTTCAAAATCTTTTACTTCCATGAATAGAACTCTTCCTATCTCACGGTCACTGATTTCATCTTCATCTAATGATGAGATGTCTTGTTTGATGCATAAGCGTTTCTTGAAATCTTTCTTTCTAGTTATTTTTCCTTTATATGTGTGTTTTCCTTTTGAGTAACCTTCATCATTTCTCTTTTTCTTATGAGGACATTTTTTATCAAAATGACCAATACCATCACAATTAAAACAAATTAAAGGAATCTTACCTCTATACCTACCATTGGTTCCCTTGTTCAGTCTTTTGACAAATTTGGACACTTGTTCATCATCTTTCGAGACGTCATTGCTGCTACTATATTCTTCTTGTTACTTTTTCTTTTGCTTTGATCTTTTGGATGCTTTGAAGGCTACTTCTTTTACATTTGGATTTTCCTATTTAGTTCTCATTTCTAATATGTTGTGAAGATTTCATGCAGTTCGTCCATGCTTATTGAATTTAGATCTAATCTTTCTTCCAGTGGTGATATCTTAGGGTTGAATCTCATAGGAAGAGATATTATTACCTTTTGAACAATTACATATTCTTCGATTTCTTCTCAATCCTATGATTGCATTCACTGTTTTGTCAGCTCTTAATAAGTAGGCTGCATTATTCTCATCTTCTTTCATTTTTAGTTGTTCGAACTGACCTTTGTAAGTTTGAAGTTTGGTTGCTTTGACTTTTGTATCTCCTTCATAAATATTTCAAAGTTTATCCAAAATATCTTTAGAGGATTTACAATGTCAAAATTTGGTGAATATTGTTTCACTAAGACCATTCAAAAGTGAATTTGTAGCTTTGGAATTATTTTGACCAAGTTTCACTACTTTTTCATTTGTTGGTGGAACTGCTGGTACTGTGTATCCATCTACAATTGATTGCCAAATTTCAAACCCATGTGCCTGTATATATGTATTTATCCTTATGCTCCAAAAAGCATACTTATGTTCATCAAAGTGTGGTATTCCATTTTTATATGAGTTGGTACTCTCCATGATCTACCTTTTAGTGGTTAAACTGATTTCTGAAGGAACCTGCTCTGATACCAATTGTTGGATTACTAAGAGGGGGGATGAATCAATAATAGCATAATTATAATCCTTTTCTCCAAATAATCCAAGTGTTATATTAATGTAGAATTATTATCCAATAATGAGAAATAAGAAATGAACAAACACACACATAGATAGTACACCAGTGTTTTACGTGGAAACCCAAATCGGGAGAAAACCACATAATACTTTTTCTTATATGTATTGAAGAATTAAATTCATTGGGAGCACCAACTTCCTTTGTTTTCTAGATGCAACTAGAAGGAGGCTCCAACCCCTAGTTTCTCAAGCTACAACCTAAGGGAAGCTCCAACTCCCCAATTCTATGGCTACAACCAAAAGGAGGCTACAACCCCCTAAGTTCTCCAGCTACAATCGAAAGGTGGCTACAACCACCTATCCTTGCCCTGTCCTACCACCCTGAAGTAGAAGTAGAATGTTGTAACCACTGTCAACCTGTCACTATGAGATATACTACTGTACAACTGTATCAACCTGTACCACTGACCTGTATCCAATCTATACAACTATCATGTAATCAATTTTTACCTAAACTGAACATGTATCTACAAAAATACAACAGATACGTGACCTGTAGTGATGCAACCCGTGTATGTATGTTCCCTATCTATTATGCAGACCGCGTATGTACACGCCCTATTTGTTATGTAGCCTACACATTCCTTCTAAAATTAGGGTTTCCTTTCACTTGAAAACTTTTGACCCTCTGTAACTTCTTTCACGTAGAAATGTGACCTGTCACTGTATCTAGAGTTTAACTGTACCCTATGCATGCATCCTCATACATAACCTCCACTCAAGTAAAGTATGTCTCTCTCTAGTCATGTGCCATATAGGTATGTGTAATCATGAAAAAGTATAATATCCCTCACATGATCTTAGTCATCAACCCCTTTATGATATTCAACTTCTCAATACATCAACAAATATAAGATCTCAACCATGTACCATAAAAAATCTTAGCCATATGCCAAGAAATACAATATGTGCCTCAACAAGAAGTATCAATGATAAATATACCAGCACTGTATTTTTGTAGATCTGACTTATACATAATATCCCATGTAGCCACTAGTCTCTCTAGTGAGAATACTCAAATCTCCATTGCCATTCCTCAGGAATACATAAAAATCCAACTATTCATAGAAATAAGACATACCTTTTGAACCAATGGATGGATTTGATGAATTTGAGCACTCTAGACCTTCATGGGAGCTTGATCTCAGAATATAGAACCTCTGCACCTTCATATTCTCAAGTTTCATGGCTTTATCAACATGTACTCACCCTATACACAACCAACCCGCGTGCGTACTCACCCTATATACAGACAGCCCATGTACCTGTACGCACCCTATACAAAGCCAGCTTGCGTGTGTACTGTTATCAGATAAATTAGTAGGTGCAGACACTAACAGATCTCCCTAGATCCACCTGGATCTAGAACAAAATAGGACAAGACACGACTCTTTCCCTAAGTTGTATTCATTGAATCTACTAATAAGAAAGAATGAGTGACATACCTTTATATCACTTCCTTAGGTCTTTGTTCTTCCCTCTTCGCTCCGGTGCTCTTGTGAAATTAGGTCCAAGACAACACAAACCAACCAAAGTGAAGATAGCAAAGTATAGTCAATGTCAACCTATGCATATGATCAAGGAGTTATGCCATAAAATAAGAGTGATTTTATGGGAAAGGGACATGTCGTTGTATTATATTAAATGAAAGTAGAAGATACAACCAGATCGTCTTGATGTCGCAAGCTTCCTTTCAATGACCCTTGGTTCCAACACACACACTTGCTCTACACTTGCATGAAGAAGATCCAATACAACTTGATGGACTAAATAGAGTCTTCAAGATTCTATCCAAAAAGAGTTATTCACACAATTCTTTCACCAATTCTTCATTCAATATTACTTAACCTTTTCCATGAGAAACCTTCCAATATATAGGAGAAGGAGAGATGGTTTAAATGGATGAGGATGATCCCACTAAATCTGAGAAGTCAGCGGGATTCCAACCATGTGAATTCCAACTCATTTTACAAAAGATTCCTTTTAGAACCTTTGTGACCTCTTCTCTTTTCCAAGCTTTGAAACAGGTTCGCACCCTACCTATAGAGAAGACTACGAACAATTTTCACCCTAAGTTTGGGTTGCCTGGGAGAATGAAGGATTTTCGCATCCTGTAATATAGGCAGCCTGCGAACTCATCTTAAAAATGTATTTTTTGGAAGGAGACAATAGTCACTTTTCTCAGGAAAAAAGTCCTTGTGGGAGCCTGAATACATCATTTGTAGAGACATCACTAGAGTGACCAAAATCATGTGTAATAGAATGCCCCCCAAAGTATGAGGCCGAAACTTGTGACAACCGAAATACTTTGTAAAATGTGTGTGTGTCAGAAACAAGGAGCGCACTTAATTGAAAACCTGTAAACAACCAAGCATATGTAGAATATAATACCAGTTCTGAGGTAGGCATTCCCATGCTCAGATCACAAATGAATGGAATCATAAATGTAGGTCATGGCCACCAATAATACACCATGGATCAATGCCGTCAAAATGCTACATAGCCACCAGGAATACACTATGGATCAATACGAGAAGACTTGAATTAAGACGACATAGACACATGACATACAAAGTGGATCTATGTGTTGATAAAAATCATACATACTCCATCGTAGCCTGGATAAAAAATATGAGACCCAGGGTCTTCAATCCCGTCACCTGAAAGTACGAATCTAACCATGTGATTACATGTGATGAAGTCGAACATGCTAGAAACCACTTGATTACCGGTCATTGATGAAAATCGTTAACAAGTGCGAGGGATATCAGCATTGTTGTCAATGACTCCCAAGGTACCAAAGTACAATCTGAATGATTGCGAATGCATGAGATGAAGTTGAGCATTCGACGGAATCTCTCGATTAGGGATCAATGATGTGAAACCTCTGTAAAAAACGAAGAGACCTACCATTAAGGTATGCAAGTTCCAAGGTACTAAATGATTTCTAAGTCTCATTTCCGGATAATGAGTTGGATTCGATGGAATAAGACTTGTCACAGGAGGGCCTTGATGTATCCTCCATCAATGACATGAAATAAGTAATATATTTTGAGGATGAAACAAAGTATGAATATGGGTCGAAACAGACACAAGGAAGACCGACATAGTAAGAATGGACAACTGCAGATGGCCGACTCAATAGAGGGCTCATGTGAACTTCTCTTGAACATATGAACGACACGACCAAGGACTTGGAAGCACTAACTCAAAGATGACCCAAGATATGACCTTGTATCAAGTTGAATGAGAGACAAATGGATTTCCCAACCCATATTCGAATGACAAATAAGGGGTGTCATGTTCAAGAGCGACGCTTACTGCCATTAATATGAATACGAAAACACATCCCTTTCCTAAAATTTCCCCCACCATTTCTGGCAAGTACCTCTTTATTTTTACACAATATTGAGGAGGATAACATATCCTTGTCGATGTAATATCATCCTTTGGATGAGTCCCTCGAAGTATGTTTAACGAACCCTAGGAAGGAGTGTTTCAGTCCCATTGCGGGTCTTTCGATGTTTGTTTAATGAGTCCAAGGATAGAAAACTCGGGGGTTTTTCATGTTTTGAGAGTCTGAAAAACACTTAAATAGAACTCTCCCAGTTCCTTTTTCATAAAAGAGTTCGACGAGACCAAAAAAGTGATAAACTATCACCCGTCGAACATTTTTTCAAATACTTTAACGAGCATGAAAAGAACAAGATCGCTCGGCCATCTTTTCATTTTTATGGAGCATGAAAAGAGATTAAAGGATACTCCTTAACATTCGTCATTTTTGTGTTACCATGATGAGTACGAAAAGGCGAGAAAAAGTATACTCGGTTACGTTCTCATATATTTTTGAGCACGAGAACGAACGAAGACTGAGATCGAGGTTTTTTCTAAAAAAACCCTAAAAAAGTAGTCGTACATGCGACAAAAGAAAAAAAACCTGTACCCCCTCATTCGGACTTCGAAGTTGTGATATCTGCGAAAAACCACACTCACAAGGCTATTAGGGTATTATGTTTTATAGACAAAGTAATAAAAATAATATAAAAAATCAATGAAAAATAGTAAAAAGTGAATAAATATGGGTAAAAAGGGCTTTTTACCATTTCATTGTGACTTTGCCAAAAACTTGTCCAACATACCTCATTTTCCCCAAAATTTCTTGGCTCGATTGCGGGAGGCACAAGCGATCATTCGACGAACCGTCTCAGCCAACAAGGTAATCTCTTGATTCTCTAACTTTTCCATGGTTTATTTTTGGTTTTTATTGGCAATTTTTTTGGTTTTGAGTCCATTTTAGGGTCGGAACATGTGCCCAAGAATTCTCACAGGTGGGCCATATGGGACCTACGAGAATATAGGATTCTTGCAGGTGGCCTTCAGGGCACCTGCGAGAATCTCACACTATGCAAAAGGCTCACCTGCGGGGGCCGAAAAATGAATTTTGAAGTAAGGTTTTTCTCAATAAAAATTATGCAAGAGTTTAAAACAAGTTGTTGACTTCCCTCTCATGGCTCTTTTGCAGGTGTTTGACCATCATAATGTTGGAATGGAGAGAAAGGGAACATGAGGAGGATGATTCCGTTGCCGGGAATGACTCGGGTATAGTCGTTGCTCTCTGGGACTATGGGCTATTAAATTTTTTCAGGATTCCAGGCATGAGAGCTCAACTCTGGTTGTTGGAATACTTGGTCCACATGTGGGACGTGGACCAACAGTTATTTCACATGGAAGTCCATACGCTGACCCTATATATCGAGGATATCTATTTTCTAATGGGGTTGTCACGGCGTGGATACCATGCTACTTTGACCGGAGGCAAAGGCGGTAGGCTCCCTATGAGTGAGTATTGTCGCCAATATTTTGTTCATGAGGTAGAGAGAATCAAGGGTAAGGTTGTCATTTGGGGGTTCCAATATTTGACCCTACGGGCCATATTGTTTACTATTGCATGCATGGTTGGGAGTGCGGCTTCACACATGGCTCTCTAGAGCTATTTACAATATGCCATAGAGTGCATAAAGCCTCAGGTATTCAACTGGTTGGAAGCAGTTCTTCGCAGTATGAAGAGACAATTGATGAAGTGCAGAAAGGGTGACTTGAAGCAATTTGGGTACGGATCACTTTTGGTGCCATTCTTCCTCGAGAGGGTCCCACTATTGCGACTATAGGTTGATTATGGTTTACTGACCCCACAGGATCCGAGGATGCTGAGGTGGTGCAACCTCATGGCTCAACACATAGTAGGGCCCATAATCAAGTATAATGATTCATTTTTTGACTGGTTGAGGCCCCAGATGCTGATGATTGACGACTACACATATGTTGGTTTGGATTTCCGAGGGGATCCAGATTTGGCCCTACCTGAGGATGCTCAGTGGGGTGACTTAGGTAAGAAGTACACATTTTTTTATTTTTAAATGTTTTTACAAATTTTATCATATGAAATGTTTTTATGTTTATCCAAGAACTAATCAAAAAATTTATTTTTGATGACACATATGTGGAGCCATATCGACCTCCAGGAACATATCCTATTCAATGGCAAGGAGAAGCAGCTCTAGTGGCGAGATGGGATGCCGAATACTATGAGGCAGTGGAGCAGAACTTGGAGGGGTTGACCGCGGATGTCCTAGATATTTCTATTAGAGATATTTTGAGACGTTACCAGTGCCATACTATGGGCGTGTACGAGGCTCTCAGTCAACTGCTTCATAGGGTAGCCCAAGTAGTTGTGTGTTATCGTGAGCGTCATCCGTGATGCTACTTTGTAGAAGCTATGGGCTTCATATTTTGAGATTTTGATCCTTGGACAAAAAAAAATTGTAAAAACTTTTGATCATTATATACATATATACGGCTTCTACCGGCTTATTTTGTGTTGTGTTATACATGTCATGTGTGATTGGTTTATAAATGTCCCAAATGTCTGTCTAACACAAATTTAGCTAATGCATCAGTCAATGTATTTATACATCTAGGAATGTGTTGATATTCGATATAATCAAAATAATGTTCCAAGAGGTGAATTTGAAAATATACCCATAATAAAGTAGGACTTTAGATTCCATAGACCTTACTTAACTGTAGTACTACTAGCTGCGAATCGAGTCATATAACTAGGTGGAGGATACCAAGTGAAATAGCATCAATCAACAATTCGATGACAACGCTATATTTTACAATATTGTTGGTCACACGACTGAGGCACACACCTTGTAGACTGATAAGTTTTCTTGTAGGGGCATAAATTTCCCATGCAACAGAAGCAAGGTTCTGAGTACTACGGCTAGCGCCATTGGCAAAGACAATGTGGGGTGATGAAAACTCCAACATCTGAAAACCAAGAAAAACGCAAGATAAGAAGTCGAGGGAAGAGACCAAATAATGAAAAAGCACACAAAAAGTATGATACAATAAAATACAAGAACTCATGCACATGTGGTCTTAAGCATAGTACATCTTTAAGTACAACCCATTTTTGGGTTCACTCAAAGGGATACCGTCGTAGTCCACTAACCTGTAAGCTCCTTTCTCCAAAACTCGTCTGACAATATAAGGACCTCACCACATAGCTTCAAATTTTTCTGCTCCTAGCATATCCCGATCTTGTTCATAAAGGAGAACCAGATCACCTTCGGAGAACACACGTGGCTTGACATGTTTGTCATATTGGGATTTGACGTGTTTCTTCTGGGCTTCTATAACTAGGGTGGCGTTGCGACGGGTTTCGTCTAATTGCATGAGATACAACAAACGTTCTTCTTTGGCAGAATTTTTTGGGAGAAGTTTGACAACTATTTTTAGGGAGGGTATCTCACATTCAATTGACAAGATGGCTTCTAGACCGTAGACTAACTGGAATGGTGTAAACCTGGTAGCAGACTTAATGGATGTCCGATAAGCCCACAATGATAAAAACAACATCGTGTGCCAACTCAGTTTGTGAATCCCTATCACTCGTCGAAGCATGGTAATGAGGATTTTGTTTATTTCTTCAACTTGGCCATTGGCTTGTGGGTAATAGGGTGTTGAGTTGTCATGGCGAAGACCCAACTTTTCAGTGAGTTCGGACATCATGAAGTTTCTAAAGTGGCTTCCATGGTCAGTAACTATAGCTTGAGGAACACCAAACTGAGCAATGATGTGATTGAATATAAATAATGCTGCAGTCCTTTCGGTATTGTCGAATGTTGGCATCACCTCGGACCATTTCGTAAAATAATCTACGGCTACAATAATGTATCCATGCCCCCCGACCAAGTGAGAGTGAAATGTCATGAAATCGATACCCCATTTCGCAAAAGTACCAATAGAGACCACAGGGTGTAGAGGAGTAGGGTGTGATCGTATTTTATTGTTGTAGGTTTGGCAAGCATGGCTTTTTTGGACGAAAATTATACAATCATTGAATAAAGAAGGCCAAAAATACCCTGCTCATAAGATCTTCTGGGAAGTAGCATACCCAGACATGTGACCACCACAGGCTCTAGAATGGAATTCATTTAGGTATTTCTCGGCGTCGTCAAATGTGAGGCAGCATCGGAAAACAGAGTCAATTCCATGACGATAAAGAGTATCACTGAGGATAATATACTGACGGGATTGGTAGCATATTCAACGGTGTTCAATGCTAGAAAAATTGGGCTAGAAAGTCTGGGTCTGGAGATATATGATGATATCTCTATACCAAAGGTCATCGGAACTAATCAAGAAAATGGATTCATTGAGTAATGAATCTACTGCTACATTTTCCGTCTCAGAGTAGGGAAGGTCGCATATCAACTCAGAAAACACCAAGGATTTCTTGGACTTAGCGCATTCAAATTCTATGTCAAACTCCTGGAGTATTACGATCCATTTGGAGTATTTTCCCCCCAACAATTGGCGTGTAAGAATGTGTTGCATAGGGTTGCAGTTAGAAATTACCGTAGTTTTGCGAGACAGGATATAGTGCTGGAAACATTGAACTGCTTGGACGGCTTCCAAGGCCAGTTTTTCAACATGTAAATACTTGGTTTCAATAGTCGTGAGACTCTGACTCAAGTAATATATGACATGTTCGTTATGAGAATCATCCTCCTGGATGAGAACCATAGCGATGGTATAGTCTGAGGCTGTGAGGTAAAGGAAATAATCCCAACTGTAATCTGATGGGAAGAGTAGTGGGGTACATGTCAACGACAGTTTCAAAGCTTCGAAAGTGTTTTTGGCAGTGGTATCCCATACGAACTCAGAACCTTTCTTGAGCAGTCGTGTCAATCCAAGAGTTAGCTCAACATAGTTTGGGATGAAACGATGGAGAAATTTTACCTTCCCTTGAAAACTTTGTAACTGGCGAAGTGAGGAAGGAGGAGGGAGATTGAGAATCACCTCGACCTTCAAAGGATCTACCCTGATCCCTTGACATGAAACAATAAATCCTAGAAGATGCCCGGATTCTACGCAAAAAACACATTTGTGGGGATTCAAGCATATGTGGTAAAACTGACATCGAAGGAAAATGACGCGGAGGTGTATTGGATGATCTACACGACGCATGGAATGAGTGAGTAAGTCATCAATATATGGATGCATGATCTTCTTTATATCGTGAAAGGCATAATACATAGCACGTTGAAAAGTGGCGCCGACATTCTTTAAACCGAATGGAAGTTTTCGGTAGGCGAAAGTGCCCCAAGGACAAATAAAAGCGGTCTTGTGTTGCTCCGCAAGTACAATATTGATTTGATTATATTTGGAGAAACCATCCATCAGAGAGAAGATTTCACTTCCAGCACAATCGTCGACGATCTGGTCAATGAAGGGGGTAGGAAAGTTGTCTTTAGGACAAGCTTTATTAATGTCCCTATAATCAATGCACACGCAGATTATGCCTTGTTTCTTGTCAATCAGAACAAGATTGGAAACCTAGTCAGTTAGAGCCACAGGGTAAATACAACCATCTTTGAGAAGTTTCTCAAATTCAAGCTTGATAGCGGCTGCTTTACGTGGGTGGATCGGATGAAGTCGTTTTCAGACAGGTTTAGCGCCTGGGTATGTCTTAATCTCATGTAACACAATGTCAGGGTCAATCCCCGACATTTCTTCATAGCTCCATGCGAAGATGTCACAAAATTCTTGGAAAAGAGACTTGTAGGTGACAACTTCATCATGGGAACATGAATCTCCGATATGCACATTTTCAACAAATCCAGGATTTATGGATATGTCGAGGGGGATGGTGGGTGAGATATTACTTAAGTTCCCTTTGTAGAACATATCATGTGTAGACTTGGGAACGGTAGAAATGATGAAAATGGTCAACGGGGTCTTGTGTTTCTCCACGAGTACAATATTGATTTGATTATATCCAGAGAAACCATCCATCAGAGAGAAGATTTCGCTTCCGGCACAATCATCAATGATCTGGTCAACGAAGGGGGTAGGAAAGTTGTCTTTAGGACAAGCTTTGTTAATGTCCCTATAATCAACACACATGCGGATTGTGCCTTGTTTCTTGTCAATCAGAACAAGATTGGAAACCCAGTCAATTAGAGCCACAGGGTAAATACAACCAGCTTTGAGAAGCTTCTCAACTTCAAGCTTGATAGTGGCTGCTTTACGTGGGTGGACCGGATGAAGTCGTTTTTGGACAGGTTTAGCACCTGGGTATGTCTTAATCTCATGTACCACAATGTCAGGGTCAATCTCTGACATTTCTTCATAGCTCCATGCGAATATGTCACAAAATTATTGGAAAAGAGACTTGTAGGTGACAACTTCATCATGGGAACATGAAGCTCCGATATGCACATTTTCGATAACTCCAGGATTTATGGATATGTCGAGGAGGATGGTGGGTGAGATATTACTTAAGTTCCCTTCATAGAACATATCGTGTGTAGACTCGGGAATGATAGAAATGATGAAAATGGTCGACGGGGTCTTGTGTTTCTCCGCGGGTACAATATTGATTTGATTATATCTGGAGAAACCATCCATCAGAGAGAAGATTTTGCTTCTGGCACAATCGTCGACGATCTGGTCAATGAAGGGGGTAGGAAAGTTGTCTTTAGGACAAGCTTTGTTAATGTCCCTATAATCAATGCACACACGGATTGTGCTTTGTTTCTTGTCAACCAGAACAAGATTGGAAACCTAGTCAATTAGAGCCATAGGGTAAATACAACCAGCTTTGAGAAGTTTCTCAACTTCAAGATTTATAGCGGCTGCTTTACGTGGGTGGACCGGATGAAGTCATTTTTCAGACAGGTTTAGCACCTGGGTATGTCTTAATCTCATGTACCACAATGTCAGGGTCAATCCCCAACATTTATTCATAGCTCCATGCGAAGATGTCACAAAATTCTTGGAAAAGAGACTTGTAGGTGACAACTTCATCATGGGAACATGAAGCTCCGATATGCACATTTTCGACAACTCCAAGCTTTATGGATATGTCGAGGGGGATGGTGGGTGAGATATTACTTAAGTTCCCTTCGTAGAACATATCGTGTGTAGACTCGGGAACGGTAGAAATGATGAAAATGGTCGACGGGGTCTTGTGTTGCTCTGCGGGTACAATATTGATTTTATTATATCTAGAGAAACCATCCATCAGAGAGAATATTTCGCTTCTGGCACAATCATCGACGATATAGTCAACGAAGGGGGTAGGAAAGTTGTCTTTAGGAAAATATTTATTAATGTTTCTATAATCAACACACCCACGGATTGTGCCTTATTTCTTGTCAATCAGAACAAGATTGGAAACCTAGTCAGTTAGAGCCACAGGGTAAATACAACCAGATTTGAGAAGTTTCTCAACTTCAAGCTTGATAGTGGTTTCTTTACGTGGGTGGACCAGATGAAGTCATCTTCAGATAGGTTTAGTGCTTGGGTATGTATTAATCTCATGTACCACGATGTCAGGGTCAATCCTTGACATTTCTTCATAGCTCCATGCGAAGATGTCACAAAATTCTTGAAAAAGAGACTTGTAGGTGACAACTTCATCATGGGAACATGAAGCTCCGATATGAACATTTTCGAGAACTCCGGGATTTATGGATATGTCGAGGGGGATGGTGGGTGAGATATTACTTAAGATCCCTTCGTAGAACATATCGTGTGTAGACTTGGGAATGGTAGAAATGATGAAAATGGTCGACGGGGTCTTGTGTTGCTCCGCGGGTACAATATGGATTTGATTATATCCGGAGAAACCATCCATCAGAGAGAAGATTTCGCTTCTGGCACAAACATCGACGATTTGGTCAACGAAGGGGGTAGGAAAGTTGTCTTTAGGACAAGCTTTGTCAATGTCCCTATAATCAACGCACATGCAGATTGTGCCTTGTTTCTTGTCAATCAGAACAAGATTGGAAACCCAGTCAATTAGAGCCATAGGGTAAATACAACCAACTTTGAGAAGTTTCTCAACTTCAATCTTGATAGCAGCTGCTTTACGTGGGTGGACCGGATGAAGTTGTTTTCAGACAGGTTTAGCACCTAGGTATGTCTTAGTCTCATGTACCACAATGTTAGGGTCAATCCCTAACATTTCTTCATAGCTCCATGCGAAGATCTCACAAAATTCTTGGAAAAGAGACTTGTAGGTGACAACTTCATTATGGGAACATGAAGCTTCGATATGCACATTTTCGATAACTCCAGGCTTTATGGATATGTCGAGGGGGATGGTGGGTGAGATATTACTTAAGTTCCCTTCGTAGAACATATCATGTGTAGACTCGGGAACGGTAGAAATGATGAAAATGGTTGACGGGGTCTTGTGTTGCTCCGCGGGTACAATATTGATTTGATTATATGTGGAGAAACCATCCATCAGAGAGAAGATTTTGCTTCCGGCACAATCGTCAACGATCTAGTCAACGAAGGGGGTAGGAAAGTTGTATTTAGGAAAATCTTTGTTAATGTCCCTATAATCAACGCACACGCAGATTGTGCCTTATTTCTTGTCAATCATAACAAGATTTGAAACCCATTCAGTTAGAGCTACAGGGTAAATACAACCATCTTTGAGAAGTTTCTCAACTTCAAGCTTGATAGTGGCTTCTTTACGTGGGTGGACCGGATGAAGTCATTTTCAGACAGGTTTAGCACCTGGGTATGTCTTAATCTCATGTACCATAATGTCAGGGTCAATCCCCGTCATTTCTTCATAGCTCCATGCGAAGATGTCACAAAATTCTTGGAAAAGAGACTTGTAGGTGACAACTTCATCATGAGAACATGAAGCTCCGATATGCACATTTTTGACAACTCCAGTCTTTATGGATATGTTGAGGGGGATGGTGGGTGAGATATTACTTAAGTTCCCTTCGTAGAACATATCGTGTGTAGACTCAGGAATGGTAGAAATGATGAAAATGGTCGACGGGGTCTTGTGTTTCTCCGCGGGTACAATATGGATTTGATTATATCCGGAGAAACCATCCATTATAGAGAAGATTTCACTTCTGGCACAATCATCGACGATATGGTCAACGAAGGGGGTAGGAAAGTTGTCTTTAGGACAAGCTTTGTTAATGTCCCTATAATCAACGCACACACGGATTGTGCCTTGTTTCTTGTCAATCAGAACAAGATTGGAAACCCAGTTAGTTAGAGCCATAGGGTAAATACAACTAGCTTTGAGAAGTTTCTCAACTTCAAGCTTGATAGCGGTTGATTTATGTGGGTGGACTGGATGAAGTCATTTTCGGACAGGTTTAGCACCTGGGTATGTCTTAATCTCATGTACCACAATGTCAGAGTCAATCCCTGACATTTCTTCATAGCTCCATGCGAATATGTCACAAAATTCTTGGAAAAGAGACTTGTAGGTGACAACTTCATCATGAGAACATGAAGCTCTGATATGCACATTTTCGACAACTCCAGGCTTTATGGATATGTCGAGGGGGATGGTGGGTGAGATATTACTTAAGTTCCCTTCATAGAACATATCGTGTGTAGACTTGGGAATGGTAGAAATGATGAAAATGGTCGACAGGGTCGAGATTCGTTGGTAACCCTCGATGGTGTGTTGTTCCAGGAAGAGGATGGAATGATGATGTCCATCGTCCCAAGGGGTATCTTCCATGGACATAACAAACATAATCATCTCATCTGTAGGAAAAATGATGTGGAATGGATCTGGAGATAAATCACCAAGAGAGGGGGTTGTCAATTGAATGGCTTGATAAGTAGATTCAACTAGACTCAAAGGCATTTTGTCACCATAACAAAGATGATCGCGGGGGTTAGGTACCATCCACGGGTTGTAAGACACAAGGATTCCATAAACAAAGGTGGACATCATATTGATCGAGGCAACAAACAGGTGTGGAACATTGGGTGGTGGGATGGGGAAAGTACCCATCAAAGAGGAATATTTAAGAAGACCCACACCGACGTTCTCATATCCATGGGGGTTTGCAATGAAAGGTACGTTTTTGGTACGTGCATTAGAGTGAAAGAAGGCCAATTGGTCTACAATAACTACTTTTCCTTGATGTGGGAAATGCATGACATGGAAAAGAGTGGACACAATTGCACGCATGGAATCGATCTAGCTACATCCAAGTAGAAGGTTGTAATCGAGAGGAGCATCGAAGACCTCCACTTCAGCGTTGACTGTTTTGACTTCTAACGTAATAGGAAATGAAGGGAGGACACCGTAAGACTTAAAACCAGAGCCATTGAAGGCTTTGAGCATGTTGTGGGATTAAGTCAAAGGAGGAGAGTTGATGGATTTCCAGCAGGTAATAGACATGACACACATTGAGGCACCCTCATCAATAACTATTCTACAAATGTTTTTGTCGGAGACAATAACTTGTATTTGGAATGCAAGTTGAGGGGGTAACCTTGGAATGTGATATTCTAAGTCAAAAATTATTAAATTTGTATCTGTAAGGTCGATTCCACCAATAGCTTTCAACAGTGCCTTCCATTGTATAGGACAACAATGAAGGACTTCGAGGCCTAACATCGCAGACAGTGCTTGGGCCAAATATTCGACAATACTATAGTTCTGGGCATCACATGCATGAGGATTGAAAGCTGATTTTCGAGCAACACCCTTTGGAGGAGGGTTAAGGATTGTATCTAGGCTCAGTCATTCAAGATGAAAAGGACTGTTGGTAGGTGGAGTCATGGGATATGGTTGGACCAACGAAGGAGTTATTGCATCAACCTTCTCTTTGGAGGAAGAATAATCTTTGGCTCGAGTGGTAAGTGTGATGTCATTCTACTTTGAATCACATGTACACATTAAGACATAGGATGTATTGGAGGGGGAAGGTTGGTCATGAATGACCAATTGGGCCTGTTGTTGAGAGGGGAAGGGTTGTGACAATACGACTGGAGTGGGGGGTTTCGTGGTCCCTTGAAGGAACTTAGTAACCTCAGCTCATCGTGGACAATCCTTAGTGTAGTGATCATCACCACAGATAAGACAAGGGTATATGGGTTTTCTCTTATCCCTAACATCAATAGGTGGTGTTTTGGTTTTCTCAGATTATGGATTTTTTTTATCCTCATTGTTCTTACCCTTTCCATTTTTGGATTTATTTTTTTCGGCGGGGGTAGATTGAACATAATTTACCCTAGAACTCTTGCCGGTGGGAGGGGTAGGAGACGGAGCATTTTGAACATTAGAAGAAATGGGTTTTGGGTTGTTGCTAGAGGTTTGGACATAATGAGGTTGGGAATGGAAAGTGTCAATCACACTGTTAACTGCATGAGAAGCAGCAGGAGTAGTTGAAGTAGTGGAAGTAGAAGGACGAGGTGCGTCAGGGAGTAAGTCATAAAGATTCCCTGTTTGTGAATAAACGAGGTCGAGGTATTGAGCATGACTGATTTCTTKTTCWTCTATGACAACTCCACCCATGGYGATGTCAYRAGCGATGTCATTCATGAATGATTTCRTGAACCACRTTTCTAGMAACTGATCAGGAAGTTCGAKTTTGATGAGACGTCRTCTCCRTCACCACTCATGAATGTGATCGGAGATATGAGTGGATTTGGTTTGTTTGAAAGAACTCAAAATMTCAGTTCCCATTTCRTAGYGGATCRGTAACTRGTAGTGGGTGAGGAAAKCCATAGCGAGGGTGTTGAAGTTGGTGAAGAAGCCTYGTGATAATTCTATATACCACTTCACGGCGGAACCTGTGAGGGTTCACTGAAAAAGGCATAAATGAATAGATTCATCCATCAAGGAGTTGGATGAGCACCAAAGGTGAAAATTCATTACATGATTGTTTGGTTCCTCTCCTGGTTTACCATTGATTTTAGGGATGTCGGATGGTAGTTTGGCTGGTATGGCGGGCCATTGAGGAGAGTGATGGATCAGATCATTTAAAATCCTTGACAAATTAGAGAGGTCCAGGGTGGATAAGAAGGGTAACTGTCTATTCACATGTGGGTACTGGTGACTTTGGGGAGGGAGTCCTATCGGTAGACCAGTGGGACCATAATCAGTTTACATATAATGCGATGATCCAGGCAGATTCGATGGTTGGTGTGGAGGCAAGTAATTTGTAGGGTTGAATCCTTGAACAGGGGAGTGGGGTTGAGTGTTCGAGCCCCAAATAGGATTAGACATGCCTGGATATGGTTGGCATGTACTAGGGGGTATGATGGAGCTAGCTTGAGGCTGTTGCCCCCCAATCGAGTGAGGATTATGTTGTATAAGATAATTCCAATATTGGGCCAAGGATGGAGGTATGTTTTTTCCATAGGGTGGGGTCGGTGGGGGTTTCCCTCCAATTGGGGGTTGTGTCCCAGTTGGGATTTGTCCTGCAAAAGGGGATTGGGTTTGGCCTCCTTGGTGAAATTGTCCACCAACAGGAATTTGGTAATTAGGTGTGAAAGACAGGATGGTGTCACTAGGGTCGGTGCCTTCAATAGAGGATGGAAGAGGTCCTCTAAAAGGGGGTCGAGGAAGTGTCGAAATAAAACCAGGAATGAGATGGTTCCCAGAAGAAGTGGAAACGCCAAGAGTCCCGGATGAGATTTGTGTAGGAGCGGAAATAGAAGCATTCAATGCATGATATCCAGGCAGAAGGGTTGGGGTGAATCTGGGCGAAAGCAATGTGCTAATGGGGGCTTGGCTATCTGCTGTAATCCCGGTGTGAGGACTCATAGTATCTGGGACCATTGTGTAATGGACTGTTTGTAGAGGGATAGTCAAGATGTGGTTAGTTGGCAGAGTGTTTGTACCAGGAAAATAATAGGTAGTAGTAAAAGGTATTTCACCTAGATCAGATGTTTCGGGCAAATCAGGTGCGATAGTGATATCAGCGCCTTCTCTTGAGCCAAAGATATCCTGTCTAAAAATGCCAGTAGTCCAAAAAGGATCTTGACCCTCAGGTCCTATGAAAGGTCCAGTTGGTGATCTACAAGACTGAACAACTATGTCTCTGGAAGAATTCACTTGCACAATACGTCTCCCGGAGTCGGGAGGAAGTCAAAAGTCCTCTCGAGAATTGGTAATTCGGAACCATTCTAAAGAGTTAGTTCTTTCCACTAGTGGAGTGGCAACGTCTTGGAATTCACTCTGTTGAGGAGAGTCCTCTAGTGAGTTGGTAGGAAAGGGTTGAGAACCTTCCAGATATTCTAGGAGTAGGCCTTGCATTCTATCTGAACGACGTGGAGGGTCAATTGTGATTGAGTTATAATTTTATGAAAGAAATTCTATGGCCAACTTGGGTAAACAAACAACATGCGCTAATAAAATCTAGGAAGAAAAACCAAGAAAACAAGACCTTCTAATTCCAAAGTCACTAGTTGGTGATGAAATCCAATGTCGCAACGAGGAGACAAGAAGGGGTTGGGCCAGGGTGGAAAAGTCACATTGATGACCTACTTAACGGACTTACACCTTGGTGCAATCTCCCACACATAATCGTGGGTATACCCTCCAAGGAGCCCGAGTGAGTCTGGCCAACGTCGATTCCAGGTACCGTGAAGACTTACCTCTTCACAGTCACCTTGTGTAAGACCCTAAGAATATAGGCTACTAAGGTTACCACCAACAACAATAATGCCTGAGGGAATAGTTGACAGTCCAATCCACATGAAAGGGAAGGGTATCTAGCCCGAAATCAGCTTGAGAGGCTTCCACTCATCATTGTGGGTATACCTTCAAGTGACCCCCATAATACATGCAATCTCTACACCAATATCAACAAAGCAGGGTGAGTAACTCTGTCAATCTCAATGTGACCTCAGGTTTGACCCTTATGTGAGAAGGGCTTCCCAAGACAAAATGTTGCAAATGGAATCTGACACTCCTTATCACAAGATACTATTGTGTGTTTTGTGCTTTGGAGAGTGTGTCTCAGTGCCTATTCCAAAGCTCTAGCCTAGCTAATGTTGGTGTAAAAGAGCCCTAGAAAAAGTTACTAGTTGAATTTTAAAATTGCACAATATTATTAAAGGTTGTTGTTAGGAGTTTTCTAGAACAATGTGAACTACGATGTATGATCTTCTCTAAAATGTAATATCAAACAACCATGAACAATGCAAATTCCCTATTCGTTCTCTTTCAATACTTGAATGCCAATATTTTTGAATAAAAAGTTTCTTAAAAAAAGAAAATGTCCTTATATTTTATTAGAAACCAAGCAACAGGGATGGAACTAAGAAAATGTAAGCAACCAATGAAAAAGAAATACACAACAAACACCCAAATCGATCTTTCAATGAAGACAAAAACAACAAATTGATAAGACCAATCTCTTCAAATGCACATGGGTAATAATTTTCCAAGTAATAATCAATTAAAAAGGACAATTAATCTCAACTTTTAATCGAATCAAAGGCTCCCGACCAAACAAGCACTCAGATTTCAAAATTGGAGATTATACCCTTGTTAAGAAAAGGTCAAGAGGTAAAAATTGAGAAAAAATGATCAGGAAGAGCTTTCGATTTCTGAAAAATAATCATTCAAAAGATTTGAAGTCAAGAAACATTCAATCACTGGCCAAAGAAGTTCTTTCTAGACACACCAACCAATCTGGGCATCTGAAGACACAAAAGACTTAATCCAAAAATTTTACCAGTGAGTTCACAGTCTGACAGTGGGGTATAGTGCGATAATTAAGGATTCTCGCAGGCTAGACACAGGCAGGGTGCGAGAATTTCACACTAAACTAAACACTGGGGTGCGAACCTCAGTTATTCTCACAGACTACAGAAAGGTGCAATGCGAGAAGGTCTGTAATCAAGCAAATTTTGGAAAAATGACAGAACTTTTGAGGGAACTTCTGGATCCAGGGAGTTTGTGAGGATCTCCTCAAGACTTAGAGATTGATTGGGAATGAAAAAGGGTAGGTCAAGAGCAAATGGCCAAGAAAAAACCACCAAAATTGGTTTTATCCCCAGTGGAGTCACCAATTTTGTTATCGGATAAATTGGTAGGTGCGGACACTAACAGATCTCCCTAGATCCACCTGGATCTAGAGCAAAATAGGACAGGACACAACTCTTTCCCTAAGTTGTATTCATTGAATCTACTAATAAGAAGGAATGAGTGACATACCTTTATATTGCTTCCTTAAGTCTCTGTTGTTCCCACTTCGCTTGGATGCTCTTGTGAAATCAAGTCCAAGACAACACAAACCAACCAAAGTGAAGATATAAAAGTATATTCAATGTCAACCTATGCATATGATCAAGGAGTTATGTAATAAAACAAGAGTGATTTTATGGGAAAGGGATATGTCGCTGTATTATATTAAATGAAAGTAGAAGATACAACCAGATCGCCTTGATCTCACAAGCTTCCTTTCAGTGACCCTTGGTTCCAACACACACACTTGCTCTACACTTGCATGAAAAATATCTAATACAACTTGATGGACCAAATAGAGTCTTCAAGCTTCTATCCAAGTAGAGTTGTTCACACAATTCTTTCACCAATTCTTCATTCAATCTTTCTTAACCTTTTCCATGAGAAACCTTCCAATATATAAGAGAAGGAGAGATGGTTTAAATGGATGACGATGATCCCACTAAATATGAGAATTCAGTAGGATGCCAACCTGATGCAGGATCATATCTCCATGTTAGCCAGCCACGTCAGCGCGTGCATTCCAAGCTGAAGAGAGGTGCAACCCTCATCTTCAATTTTGAATTTGAATGTAATTTAATGTCTTAGGATGGTGAGCCATGAAGTCGTGCCTTTGCGCAGGCTGTATATAGATAGGATTTTAATGCTTTGAAAGTTGAGATCTAGATCTGATTTGTGAACTAGACAACCCATTCAATGTAATTGAATAGGGTAGGTAGATTGGAGGGAAGAGCTCAAAGAGCCCCCTCATGTAAAATATATGGGATTGAAATTGTATCTCATAGTAGAGAGAGAGTCTATGAGTAGAGAGCAGAAGAGAAGGAGCCGAGACCTTGTTACTGTCCATGCTCAGAACACCTTTGTAAAGAGACATTTTGATTAATATAAACTAGAGCAGTTTTTCCTGCATATTGTCTGTGTTATGTGAATGTCTTTGTGCGTTCTTTATGTTGTAGATGTATGCTAGACATTTGCAGGGAGTTGTTTGATTTTCAATATTGAAAGATTATTTGTGGTTTCATGCTAGAAGGGCATGACAGAGTACCGTGGTCTTTGAATACCAGTGCATAGATGCACTTCTAAACTCTGTGGAGTCAGGCAAAGACGTGCCAGGTGGGCACATAAACTGGAATCACTAACTCGAAGAAGGTTGTGAGGTTGTTGAATACCTCAGGAGGTGAGGCTGTATATGTGAAACACAGTCGCAGACAGAACTTATGTTGGGAGTTCTGTAAAGCTCTGTTAGGAGGACATTGAGTAGGTGCAAGGAGTACATAGAAGACAGAACCTGTGAGGAGTTCTGTAAGAGCTCTGCCAAGTGGGCATTGATTATATGCAAGTGGTGCATTGAAAAGAACTCTGCTATGATTTTAGACAGGAGAACCAAAATCATTAAGGATTCTGAGAGCTCTGCCGGGAGGGTATTGAGAAGGTGCATAGAGTGCACAGAAGGGGACAAAACTACTGGATGTTCTATAAGAAGATACTCTGCTAGGTGGGCATTGAGTAAGTGTGCAAATAGGCATAGAGAGGAAAAGAACTCTTTGAGTTTGGAAAAATAGAAGAAGATTCCACTGAAGGATCTTGGTAGGGTCATTGAACACCCTGAGTACTCAACAAGAAGTTGTTTGAGTAGAAGGATAGCCAAGAGGGAATTTGAATTCTCCATCTGGGGGAGAAAGAGAAAAAAGGACGAGTTTCCTTGGAGGTCGAAGCTACAGGAAAAATCAGGATGGATAACACCTTATGTGTGTTGAGGTTCTGCAAGAAGCACAGAAACCGAAGAGTCCTTTGAGGATTCGAGAGTAAAGCTCAAGAGGAATAGTGTTTTTTTTCGGTGCACGGAGCCACAACTACAAGGAGTGCATAGGCCAGAGAACTCTCTGAAAGAGTTCAAAGTTACCAAAGCTCAGGAGGGATAGAATATTTATACATGCAGACCTCACAGAGGAAGATGAACAAAGGTCGAGGCCTTTGAGCATTCAAAATTCTTCCAAATCCAGAAGAAAAGAACCAAAGCTCGGGAGGAGCAACAACTGTCATTGGATTAAGCCGAGAAGGTCTGGATCGTTGAAGGTTTTCATGTCCAAGAGGTAGTACAGGAAGAGTGCACATGAGAAATGATCTGAAGCCGTCAGATCGCGGGAAAACAATCGTCAGTCATTAGATCTGACATAAGATGTACGAGGTTTAAACCTCATGCAAAAAGCAGCAAAAGGAGAAAGTCCCAAAGAGGTTGTATCGGGATATCGATGTTTAGGGATTCAGGGGTCCGGAGGTCGAGAGTCCAGGCATTTGACCTCCAAAATCACAAAAAAGGTGAGATTAAATATGATCCATCCGTCTGTGGAAGGACGTGTGTCACGATATCACCCGTATCGGGGATTCGGACATCGAAGGTCAGGAAGAGAAACATTTCAACTTCGAGAGTGGTGAAGTTGCGAAAAGGATAAGGACCATCTGTTAGGAGGAGGACAGGTGGTAGAGATCTAGGGATCTCACAAACTCGGGAGTTCGTAGGGTAAGAGAAAAGACTTGGGCTCTTCAAGTCGTGAGAGGCGAAATCGCAAAGATTATAGACAGTCGTCAAATCCAAGTCACGGGAGGACCATCAGATTAGGAACCCCATCACTTTTTGCGTCTCACGGGTTCAGAGGTTGAGAGGAGGTATTCTCGATTGAAAAAACCACGAAGTGTCGAGAACCGAGGTATGGAAGGGACGCGTGGTAGAACCATACAGTGGGCTCGGGAAGTAGATTGGTGAAAATGCATCACACATTTGGCGAAGTCAATACCCCGTTGACCTATCGTGTCTTGGGGACTCGGGAGATAAGGGAATGAAGGTTCGAGCGTTCGACTCACGAAGTCGCGAGTAGCGAAAATGAGAGAAGAAAAGTCAAATCTCGCCTATCGGGAGTTCGGGAAAGAAGGTGCCAAAGGTTAAACCTTTGAAATCACGAAGGTGCGAGAGGCGAGAAGTGCTAGCGCTGGGTCTAGCTGGCGGTCGCGCAAGGAGGGCACTGATGGAAGAAAGGGATAATACGAGAAAGGCCATTTTGGGAAATCGACATTTCGGTGATCGGGAGATCGTGGGGACAGTGGTTCTTGTGACGTTGGGAAATAGAAAGTCCCGAAACCTGAAATTATTTCAGGGAAGGTCACAGGCGCATGTAGAGTCCATGACAGAGGAGAAGAAGGACCTGTAGATCGATTTTGACTGAGATTCCAGCAAGGAATCGAAAGAGTCTCTCCGGATCCTGAATTGAATGAACGATCCTTAAGACCGAGAGGTCACGCAGAGACCCTGCTGAGGTAGAGGTGGCATCTACGTCAAGTGGTATTAGAGCTTGGATTTTGTTTTTACATTGTAGATAGAAGGAGCAGGAAGAAGACAGAGTGTTGAGGACTCTGTAGATGATCGCTTGCATATGAGTAGCAGGTTTTCCAGGAGAGCAGACGGAGACAGCAATATGGCTACTGAAGGTCGAAGATACATTGGAAAGAAAAGCCTAGAGCTGATGAGAGAAACTGAATGGGATGAAGAACTCACTAAGATGAACGCGAGGATGGATGAAATTGCATTAGAGATGCAACAGAATACCAGGTCAATATGGGTATATGAATGGCCCATGAAGACGAAGGTAAAATGGCTAGTCAAGCAACTGATGGTCATAAGGTAGTGTAGACTGCTGAGAAGGTGGTTGAGGCATGCTGAAAACCTCAATGGACTAGAAGAAAGGGTTCAGATATGTGAGCCAGAGACTGAGAGAAGCCTCAATAATAAAGATGAAATGGGATCAGATTAAGATATCAAGAACTGCCAGGAGGGCAGAGAAGAAATTTCCAATTGCCCGGTGGGAAAAGAGTTGAGATCAGCTAAGGATCTCACAGACTGTCATGAGGACAGCTAGGGAATTTCACATTGCCAGGAGGGAAATGATATGAGTTCATTGCAGGATCTCATAGACTGCCAGGAGGGTAGCCGATAGTTTCCAAATTGTGAGGTGGGCAAGGGAACAGAGATGAGATCAGTTGATTCCATAGACTGCCAAGAGGGCAGCAGGGAAATCCCAATTTTCCAGGTGGGCATGGATGATCAAATGAGACTATCTAAGGGTCTCATAAACTCAGAGGTGATTTTGGATCAACAAATGTAGCTGACAGAAGAGGAAGATATGAGGAATCTTCTAATTATTGGAGGAATTTAGATATTCCTATGACTTAACCTAGAGGAGGCCAAAGTATTTGTTGCAGATGAAGCAGCGATAGCAAGAGAAATATAGCCAACTGAGACTGTCAAAGAAGAATTGGATCAGATATTTGAGACTGCCCAAGAAGAAGAAGAAGATGAGCATTCTGAGGAGTGGCTCAATATTTTCAGACAGGAACCTGAAAGGACTGCAGCATTGGAGCTTGTAGAAGAAGAAGAAGAAGAAACAGACAACATTAGTTTGGCTGATCTATATGAATAGATTGAAGCCCTGGAGAGAAGGGTGATAGTGCAAGGCATGCACATCCAATAGGTGAAGTTGGAAGTAGATGAAGAAGGCATGGGAGATCACAGTGATCTACCCAATTGCATAAATTTTTTACAGTTAGAGAGACTGTATGAATAGGGCCAGCCACTGGAGAAGCTGGACGAAGTGATCGAGATGATCAGGGAGCTGATGTTAGGGTCAGAAAAAACTTTCATCAAGGAGAAGTTGAGCAGAATGAAAGAAGTAGCAACGACAACGCAGAAGAAGCAGCAGCAGCAGGAAGATGGAGCAAATGAACAGCTCCAGGAATTTGTTTGGGATCCAGGAGGATTTCCAAAGCTTAGATGGGAAGCTCATGAGAAGGAGATCATGAATTTTGCAGCTGAGGAGTATGATGCAGGAGCATCTCTCCATGTCAGCCAACAAGCCAGCCATGTCAGTGCGTGCATTCCAAGCTGAAGAGAGGCGCAACCATCATCTTATATTTTGAATTTGAATGTAATTTAATGTCTTAGGTTAGTGAGTCATGAAGTCATGCCTTTGTGCAGGCTATAGATAGATAGGCCTTTAATTCTTTGAAGGCTGAGATCTAGATCTGATTTACAGACTAGACAACCCATTCAGTGTAATTGAATAGGGTAGGTAGATTATAGGGAAGAGCTGAAAGAGCCCCCTCATGTAAAATATCTGGGATTGAAATTGTATCTCATAGTAGAGAGAGAGTCTGTGAGTAGTACAGAAGAGAAGGAGTCGATACCTTGTTACAGTCTATGCTCAGAACACCTTTGTAAAGAGACATTTTGATTAATATAAACCAGAGCAGTTTTTCCTACATATTGTCTGTGTTATGTGAATGTCTTTGTGTGTTCTTTATGTTGTAGATGTATGCTAGACATTTGCAGGGAGTTGTTTGATTTTTAGGCTTGAAAGGTTCTTTGTGGTTTCATGCTAGAAGGGCATGACAGAGTACTGCGGTCTCTGAATACTAGTGCATAGATGCACTTCTGAATTCTCTGGAGTCAGGAAAATACGTGCCAGGTGGGAACATAAACTAGAATCACTAACTCGAAGAAGGTCGTGAGGTTGTTGAATACCTCAGGAGGCGAGGCTGTATATGTGAAACACAGTCGCAGACAGAACTTATGTTGGGAGTTCTATAAAGCTCTACCAGGAGGGAATTGAGTAGGTGCAAGGAGTACACAGAAGACAAAACCTCTGAGGAGTTCTGTAAGAGCTCTGCCAAGTGGGAATTGAGCATATGCATAGTGATGCATTGAAAAGAACTCTATTGTGAGTTTAGACAGGAGAACCAGAATCATTAAGGATTCTGAGAGCTCTACCAGAAGGGCATTGAGTAGGTGCATAGAGTGCACAGAAGGGGACAGAACTGTTGGATGTTCTGTAAGAAGATACTCTACCAGGTGGGCATTGAGTAAGTGTATAGATAGGCACAGAGAGGAAAAGAACTCTTTGAGTTTGGAAAAATAGAAGAAGAGTCCACTAAAGGATATTTGCAGGGTCGTTGAACACCCTGAGTACTCAGCAATAAGTTGTTTGAGTAGAAGGATAGCCAGGAGGGCATCTGAATTCTCCATCTGGGGGAGAAAGGGAAAAAAGGATGAGTTTCCTTGGAGGTCGAAGCTATAGGAAAACTCAATATGAATAACACCTTGTGTGTGCCGAGGTTTTGCAAGAAGCGTAGAAACCAAAGAGTCCTTTGAGGATTCGAGAGTAAAGATCAGGAGGAATAGTGTTTTTTTTGGTGCACGGAGCCACAGCTGCAAGGAGTGCAGAGGCCAGAGAAATATCTGAAAGAGTTCAAAGTTCCCAAATCTTAGGATGGATAGCGTTTTTATACCCACGAAGCTCGTAGAGGAAGATGAACAAAGGTCGAGGCCTTTGAGCATTTGAAATTCTTCCAAATCCAGAAGAAAAGCATCAAAGCTCGGGAGGAGAAATAGTCATCGTCGGATTAAGCCGAGAAGATCTGGATCGTTGAATGTTTTCACATCTAGGAGGCAATACAGGAAGAGCGCATAGGAGAAATGATCTGAAGCCGTTAGATCTCAGGCAAACAACTGTTATTCATTAGATCTAACAGAAGTTGTACGAGGTTTAAACCTCATGTGAAGAGAGGCGAAAGGCAAAAGTCCCGAAGAGGTTGTATCGAGATATCGACGTTCGGGGGTTCGGGGGTCCAGAGGTCAAGAGTCCGGGAATTCGACCTCTGAAATCATGAAAAAGGTGAGATTAAATCTGAGCCGTCCATCTGCAGAAGGATGTGTATCACGATATCACCCATATTGGGGATTCGGACATCAAAGGTTAGGAAGAGAAACACTTCAACTTCACAAGTGGCAAAGTTGCGAAAAGGATCAGGACCATATGTTAGGAGGAGGATAGGTGGTGGAGATCTAGGGATCTCTTGAACTCGAGAGTTCGTAGGGTAAGAGCCAATACTTGGGCGCTTCAAGTCACAAGAGGCGAAATTGTGAAGAGCATAGATAGCTGTCGAATCCAGGTCACGGGAGGACCGTCGGATTAGGAACCCCATTGCTTTTCATGTCTCTGGGGTTCATAGGTTTAGAGGAGGTATTCTCGATTGAAAAATCCATGAAGTGCCGAGAACCGAGGTACAGAAGGGACGCGTGGAAGAACCATACAGTGGGCCTGGGAAGTAGACTAGCGGACACACGTCACACATTTGGTAGAGTTAATACTCTATTGACCTCTCACGTCTCGGGAACTTAGGAGATAAGGGAACAAAGGTTCGAGTTTTTGACTCGTGAAGTCATGAGTAGCAAGAAAAAGAGAAGAAAAGTCAAATCTCGCCTCTTGGGAGTTCAGGAAAGAAGGTGCCAAAGGTTAAACCTTTGAACTCACGAAGGCGTGAGAGGCGAGAAGTGATAGTGCTAGGTCTAGCCGACAATTGTGCAAGGAGGGCGCTGATGGAAGAAAGAGATAATACGAGAAAGGCCATTTTGGGAAATCAACATTTCGGTGATTGGGATATTGCGGGGGTAGTGGTTCTCGTGACGTTGGGAAATAGAAAGTCCCTAAACCTGAAATTATTTCGGGGAAGGTCAAAGGTGCGTACAGAGGCCATGATAGAGGCAAAGAAGGGCCTGTAGATCTATTTTGACTGAGATTCCAGCAAGGAATTGAAAGAGCCACTCCAGCTCCTGAATTGAATGAACGATCCTTAAGACAGGGAGGTCGCACAGAGACCCTGCCGAGGCAGAGGTGGCATTTGCGTCACAACCATGTGAATTCCAACTCATTTTCTAGAAGATTCCCTTCTATAACCTTTGTGACCTCTTCTCTTTTCCAAGCTTTGAAATAGGTTCGCACCCTACCTATATAGAATACTGCGAACAGGTCACACCCTAAGTTTGGGTTGCCTATGAGAATGAAGGATTTTCACATCCTGTAATATAGGCAGCCTGCGAACTCATATTAAAAATGTGTTTTTTGGAAGGAGACAACAGTCACTTTTCTCAGGCAAAAAGTCCTTATGGGAGCCTGAATACATCACTTGTAGAGACATCACCAGAGTGACAAAAATCATGTGTAACACGTACACACCCTATACACAGACAACCGACATACTTCTACTCACCCTATACATAGACAACCTACATACGCCTCAGAAAATAGGGTTTTCTATGAATCTGAGAATTTCACCATCAACCCTTCATGCTACCTCAGACGTTTGTCACTTCAGATGTATCCACAAGTATTTACAAGAAGCTTTACACAAAAAAATAGATATACAATATGTACAAGTGTATTTTTATGAGTGAACTTTGTCTCTTATTTATATCTTCATGTAGCCTTACACTTTCCTTATTTTAGGGCTTCTTCATTTAAAATAATTTATTTTTGCAAATCACTTTGAGTCTTAGGGGATTCTATAATATCCATGAGGGTTCTCCAACTTCATATTGGGATAACTCTCTAACCGCAAGGAGTTATTTGACATTCCACATACCACCAGAAATGACATGACAAGAACTATCCATCTAGGATATTTTCACTCACAAATTCACTATCCTTCATCTCATTATTCCTCAAATAATCATGGGTTCTCTCACTCTGCAAAGAATCTTCCCGTGATGGATTTCACCATAAGGGGACCACTTTGGAGTTCATCCATTTTTACTTAGTATCAACCATGACAAGACAATAATGAGTCATCTTTACATAAAACAATCTTGGGTCCATCACCAAAACCTTGTGCCACAAGGCTTTCTTCAAGGGTTGACATCAATGACAACCAAAATTAATCAACAATCTCCCCCTTTGGCATTGATGTCAACACTCTGATGCAAAACTGAAAATATATAACCCATTCTCCCCGTGGAACCATGCCTCTATCCTCTGTATCTGATAAATATGCTCCCCCTGGAGCTATGCCTCTTTCCTTTGTATCTAATAAATATGATCTCCCTGGAACTATTCCTTTGTCCTCTATCTCTGTCCTCTGCATATGATAAATATGCTCCCCCTAGAACCATTCCTTTGTCCTCTATCTCTATCCTCTACACATGATAAATATATCCCCCTTTGCCATCAATGGAAAAGGTATATTTCCATCCAGGGTTTCTCCCCTGACTGAACTGTCCTCTTATGGTGATTCCTCGTGTAAATATAAGACATATAAGATAATCATTAAAAAAAAATTCATTTTGGAGTAGAAATAAATCCCAATCTCTAGCGAAGATATTCAAAGGATTCTTGTGGAAGAGGTTTTGTGAATATGTCTGCCACTTGTTCTTTTTTTCCCACATACTCAACACTGATTTTCTTTTCTGCAAGATGCTCCCGTAGAAAGTGATACTTTATTGGAATGTGCTTCATCTTGGAGCACATCATCGGGTTCTTCGAGATACTGATGGCACTTGTATTATCACAATATATTGGAATGGGCTCATCATACTCAACCTGTATGTCTGTCATAGTTTGTTTCATCCAAATAACCTGTGTACAACATGATGTTGTTGCAATATACTCTTCCTCGGCTGTAGATAAAGATATTGGTGATTGTTTCTTGCTTAGCCATGATACCAAAAAATCACCTAAAAAGAATGTTTCTCCACTGGTTCTTCGTCGGTCATCAATACAACCTACCCAATCTACATCTATGTAGGAAATAAGTGATATATCTTTTCCTTTTGGATACCATAATCCAAACTCTTATGTTCCTTTGAGATATCTGAAAATCCTCTTTACTGCTAATATATGTGATTCCTTTGGTTTTTCTTGAAATCATGCCACCTGTCCAACTGCCTGCATTACATCTGGTCTGGATTTTGTCACATATAGTAGGCTACCAATCATTGACATGTATTGCCTCTTATTTGTAGACTTTGAATCATCATTTTTGCTCAACTTATAGCTGGTTTGCATGGGAGTGATAATTGGTTTTCAATATTCCATTCTGAACCTCTTTAGCACTTCTCTGATATACTTGGTTTGAGAAATAAAAATTCCTTGGTTGCTTTGACATATCTGAAGTCCCAGAAAGAAGGATAGTTCTCCAAGTAATGACATTTCAAATTCATTATGCATATCTTTTTCAAATTTATGGCTTAACCTGTCATCATCACTACCAAAAATAATATCATGAACATAAACTTCAATTAATAAAATATTACCTTGACTTACCTTGATGTAGAGGTTTTTGTCTGCACTTCCTTTTTTGAACCCTGCCTGCTGCAGATACTTATCTAGTCTGGAATACCATGCTCTAGGAGCCTGTTTTAGACTATACAAGGCCTTCTTTAATTTACACACATAATCTGTGTTCTCTGACAATTGAAATCCTTCTGGTTGTTCAATGTAGACTTCTTCTTCAAGTTCCCCATTCAAAAAAGCTGATTTTATGTCCATCTAATATACTTTAACATTTTTGG
>JZKD02S1906853.1:383420-478880 GCA_000966675.3 Picea glauca | reverse complement strand
CTTTGACAAGGTTATCAAAATGCATGTGACCCATTCTTCTGTGCCATAGCCAACTTTCATCTTCCTTTCCTAGCCAACACTTTTCATTTCCAATTTCACTTAACACATATATGTTTTTTGACGTTATTGCAGCTGTACCGACCAATTTTCCTAAACCTTCTCTTATTATCTCACACTTTTGTGAATTGAAAGTAACTTTATGACATTAGCCACACATTTGACTCACACTTAGAATATTATGTTTCATATCTTCTACCAGTAGAACATTTTGTGCTTTTTTATTCTTGTTCCCAATTCAGACTGTGCCTTCTCCAATGATTTTGGATGAATTATCATTTTCGAAGGAGACTGATCCATTTCTTTCCTTTCATAATGTAAGAAACTTGTATCTATCACTTTTCATGTGTTTTAAACACCCACTATCAACATATCAACCATGTTTCTTCTGCTTAGATTGGAGAGCGACTGTACATTATTCATTGCTATATTGATCTTGATTTCTTATCCATGTCGTTTTCTGAGGTTCTTGTCTGTAATTGTTGTTATTTTGTTGAGGTTCTTTAGGAGGGAATGTCATTCTGCAATCTTTGGCCACGTGTCCAAAATTGTTACATTTATAACATTCCACTTCTGTGCTCAAAGATTCAAACCTGTTGTAACTTCTTCTTTGTATTTCACTACGTCTTCTTGAATAACCCCTTTGTGTGTGACTCTCAAAGTTGTTATTGTTCATGTTGTTAGCTATGCAATTCACATCTTTATGTCCAAAATTATTACATGCATAACATAAAACAAAAAATATAGTTTGATATGTGGGAGTTGAGCATATTCTCAAAGAAGGTGCTCTTATGAATCCTTCTTCTTCTTGAGGCCTATCTGTCTGTTGTTGATTCTGAAATCTGAGTCTTCTCGGTGGAGGAGTGTCCCTGTAATATTTCTTGTATATCTTCCTATCCCCTTTGATTGTTTCTACATAGATTTTTGGATTTGTTTCTTGCTCTATTGTTTTGGAGCTTGATCCATTTTTTGTCTGATTGTATCCAAGTCCAAACTTGTCAAGATGAAATTTTTGACAGCTGATAATGTCATCCAGAACTTTTGAGCTATTCTGCATATTTTTCTTTTGAATATCCTTTCTTAGTGTGACAATCTCTGCTTCCAAGTTTCCAATGATCTTTTCCTTTTATTCTAGTTGTTATTTGAGTGCTTATTCAATTCTTTTATATTCTTCTATTTGAACCTTCAATCTTGTGATCATTTGTTCTAGTTCTCTAGTGTCCTTTTTCTTGTCTAATTATTCTTGTAGTTTCTTGTTTTTCTTGTTTTCTCTTCTGATAACTTCTATGGAACACATTAATTCTTCTCGATAGTCAACTTCTTCCTCTTCAATCTCGTCTTCAACTTCTTCATATCCTTATTCGGCTTCTTCATATTCTTCTTCGGAGTATTCTTTGTCAGAATCTTTTACTTGCATGAATAGAGCTCTTCCTATCTCACTGTCACTGATTTCATCTTCATCTGATGATGAGATGTCTTCTTTTATGCATAAGATTTTCTTGAAATCTTTCTTTGTAGTTTTTTTTCCTTTATATGTGTGTTTTCCTTTTGAGTAACCTTCATCATTTCTTTTTTTATTATGAGGACATTTGTTAGAAAAATGACTAATACCATCACAATTAAAATAAATTAAAGGAAGCTTACCTCTATACCTACCATTGGTTCCCTTGTTCATTCTTTTGAAGAAGTTGGCCACTTCTTCATCATATTTCGAGGCATCGTTGTTGTTGTTATATTCTTCTTGTTATTTTCATTTTTGTTTGATCTTTTGGATTCTTTGAAGGCTACTTCTTTTACATCTGGATTTTCCTATTCAGTTCTCATTTCATATGCTGAGAATATTCCATGCAGCTTGTCCATGCTTATTGAGTTTAGATTCGATCTTTCTTCTAGTGGTGATATATTAGGGTTGAATCTCATAGGAAGAGATCTTAGTACCTTTTGAACAATTACAGATTCTTTGATTTCTTCTCCCAATCCTATGATTGCATTCATTGTTTTGTCAACTCTTAAGAAGTAGGCTACAATATTCTCATATTCCTTCATTTTTAGTTGTTCAAACTGACCTCTGTAAGTTTGAAGTTTTGTTGCTTTGACTTTTGTATCTCCTTCATAAATATTTTGAATCTTATCTCAAATCTCTGTAGCCGATTTACAATGTGCAACTTTGGTGAATATTGTTTCACTGAGACCATTCAAAAGTGCATTTGTAGCTTTGGAATTATTCTGACCAAGATTCACTACTTTGTCATTTGTTGGTGGAACTGTTGGTACTGTGTATCTATATACAATTGATTGCCAAATTTCAAACTCATGTACCTGTACATATGTCTTCATCCTTATGCTCCAAAAAGCATACTTATTTCCACCAAAGTGTGGTATTCCATTTTTAAATGAGTTGGTACTCTCCATGATCTACCTTTCAGTGGTTAAACTAATTTACGAAGGAACCTGATCTGATACCAATTGTTGGATTACTGAGAGGGGGGGTGAATCAATAATAACGTAATTATAATCCTTTTCTCCAAATAATCCAAGTGTTATATCAATGTAGAATTATTATCCAATAATGAGCAATAAGAAATGAACAATCACACATAGATAGTACACCAGTGTTTTACGTGGAAACCCAAATGAAGAGAAAACCACATAATGTTTTTTCTTATATGTCTTGAAGAATTACATTCATTGGAAGCACCAAATTCCTTTGTTTTCCAGCTGCAACTAGAAGGAGGCTCCAACCCCCTAGTTTCTCAGGCTACAACCTAAGGGAAGCTCCAACTCCACAATTCTATGGCTACAACCAGAAGGAGGCTACAACCCCCTAAGTTCTCTATCTACAACTGAAAGGTGGCTACAACCACCTATCCTTGCCCGATCCCGCCACCCTAAAGTAGAAGTAGAATGATGGAACCACTGCCGACCTGTCACTGTGCGATATACTGTTGTACAACTATATCAACCTGTACCACTGACCTGTATCCAATCTGTAGAATTATCCTGTAACCAATATGTACCTGAACTAAACATGTATCTACAAAAATACAACAGATACATGACCTATATTGATGCACCCCACATATGTACATGCCCTATCTGTTATGTAGCCCACATATGTATGCACCCTATCTGTTATGCAGCTCGCGTTTGTACGCGCCCTATCTATTATGAAGCTTGTGTATTCCTTCTGAAACTATTTTTTCCTTTCACTTGAAAACTTCTGACCCTCGTAACTTCTTTCACATAGAACTATAACCTTTCACTATATCCAGACTGTAACTATACCCTATGCATGCATCCTCACAAATAACCTCCACTCAAGGAAAGTATGTCTCTCTCTAGTCATGTTCCATATAGGTATGTATAATCATGAAATTTTTTAATATCCCTCACATGATATTATTCATCAACCCCTTTCTGATATTCAACTTCTCAATACATCAATAAATACAAGATCTCAACCATGTACCATAAAAACTCTTAGCCATATGCCAAGAAATACAAGATGTGCCTCAACAAGAAGTATCAATGATAAATATTCCATCACTATATTTTTGTAGATCTAAATTATACAGAAGATCCCATGTAGCCACTAATCTGTCTAGGGAGAATCCTCAAATCTCCATTGTCATTCCTTATGCATACATCAAAATCCAACTATTCATAGAAATAAGACATACCTTTTGAACCAATGGATGGATCTGATGTATCTGAGCACTCTAGACCTTCCTGGGAGCTTGATATTAGAATCTATAACCTCTACACCTTCATCTTCTCAAGTTTCATGGCTTTATCAACATGTACTCACCCTATACACAGAAAACCCACATACGTGTACTCACCTTATACACGGCCAACCTGCATACGTGTATGCACCCTATACATAGCCATCCCGCGTACGTACACACCCTATACACAACCAACCCACGTAAGTGTACTCAACCTATACTCAGACAGCCTGTGTATGCCTAAAAAAATAGGGTTTTCTGTGAATCCAAGAATTTCACCGTCAACCCTTCGTGCTACCTCTGACATTCTCCACTTCAGATGTATCCACAAGTATTTACAAGAAGCTTTACACAAGAGAATAGATATACAATATGTACAAGTGTATTTTTATGAGTGAGATTTGTCTCTTATTTATATCTTCATGTAGCCTTACACTTTCCTTATTTTAGGGCTTCTTCATTTAAAATAATTTCCTTTTGCAAAGCACTTTGACTCTTGGGGGATTCTATAAGACTCATGAGGGTTCTCCAACTTCATATGATCATAACTCTCTAACCGTGAGGAGTTATGTGACGTTCCACATACCACCGGAAATGAAATGAAAAGCACTATTCATATTGGATAGTTTCAGTCACAAATTCATTGCACTTCATCTAATTATTCCTCAAATAAGCATGGGCTCTCTCACTCCACAAAGCGTCTTCCCATGAGGGCTTTCACCATAAGGGGACCACTTTGGAGTTCATGCATTTTTACTTCTTATCAAACATGACAAGACAATAATGAGTCATATTTACATCAAACAATCTTGGGTCCATTACCCAAACCTTGTGCCACGGGGATTTATTCAAGGGTTGACATCAATGACAACCAACTCTAATCAACACTTCCCTTGGACAAGAGCACAAAAGATGATCAGACTCAGGCATCATGACATTGACATAAGTTCACGATGTAGGAGGCAATGAAAACTCTCCATGTGTGTTACACATTATTTTTTTCACCCTCATGATCGTTAATGATGTAAACCTATATGTTGCCTTCAAAGGGGTCAGTGGCCTAAATTCCTGAACAAAGAAGGGAGAAGAACTTTCCCTGAGAGAATAAGTTGTTTTTTCCTCTGCAAAAACCCAATTTTGGTGGATTTCCGCGGGTTGCACCATAGCTAGGGTGCATAAATGCTTGATTTATGTATGCTGCACTATAGCTAGGATGCGACGACCTTTGTACGTGGGAAAAATGAGCATTTTCTCGATGGTTCTAGAAGGATAAGCTTCTATGGTGAGGTTTCCTCCAATTGGTTTGGATCTTACTTGCTTTCATGATTTAGTGGGATCATCCTAACCTCCTCACTTTATCCTCTTCATCTTATAAAAGAAGAGGAGCTCTCATGGAGAAAGTTAGTTGGATTTGGCTTGGAATTATTAGCTTGGTTAGAGTGGCTTTGAGCTTTGTTTTTTTAAAGATAGATGTCATATCTATAGTCTCAGAATTCTTGGATCAAAAGTGTGTGGGAAGCAAGGAACTGTTGGAAGGAACCTTATGACATCAAGGCATCTGGTTGTAATCTCTCTTCCTATTATTAATTTAATACAGTGGCATGTTTCTTTACCATAGAATTATCTTTATTTTATTGCATAATTCCTTGATCATATGCATTGGTTGTCATTGAATATACTCTCTCTTCTTTCACTTTGGTTGGTTTGTGTCTCACTGCAGGATCAGTATCACAAGAGAACCAGAGAGAAACAGGAACAACAAAGACATAAAGAAGCAACATTTAAAGGTATGTGTATTGTCTTTTGTTCGGTAGTAAATTTGATGATTAGAGCCTAGGGAAAGAACCATGTCCTGTCGTGTTTTGTTCTAGATCTAGGTGGATCTAGGGGGATTAGTCTATGTCTGCATTCATCGATTTACCTGATAACAAAATTGGCAACTCCACTGGGGAAATGAATGTTTTCCTAGTTTTCCTTGTTTTCTTACTTTGATTGCTTGGTTTATGTTTTCTGAGTCACTGGAGGATCTATATTGAGTCTCTGACTATTAAAATTCACTGGAAAACCTTCTTAATTTTTAATTTTTCCATTTTGGAGGATTTCTGCACCCTGCTTTGAGAGACAGTGCGACGACTTAATATTTTCGCACCCTACCAATTTATACCAGTGCGGAAACGTCATGCCCTACCCATAGCTAGCCCACAGAAATCAGTGATTTCCGCACTGTGCCAGTCTTCCAGCTTGCAGAAATTGTGAAAGAATTTGTATTTGGTGGTTTGTCCTGCCCAGACCTTGGATTTGGTTTTGGGGTGAATTTTTGGGTTTGATTATGATTTGTTTACAGTCTACTTGATAGTTTTTGAGATTCTTTTAGCCATCTTTGCTTTGTTTTCTTTTGAAATATTTGATCTCTTCCTTTGAGTGTCTTTCAGTTACAAAGCCTTGTTTTTCTTTAGAATTTTTTAGTGAAAAGAACACTTCTTTTTTCTGAATAACTCATGGTAAAAGAGAAACATAGTTTGGGTTGTTTTTCTTTTGAAGTGATTTGATATTTGTTTTAGTGTCTCTTTGAAACAAAAAATTGTAATTTCTTTCCTTATATTACTTTGGGGACATCTTTGCATTTGAAGTAGTGAAATTGCATGATTATTGGCATTTTTGGTCTTAAATTCTGAAAAAAAATTCCCCTGATGGCCGGGGGGGGCATGAATCGTGCATTGGTGTACAATTTGTTTTTCTCATTTCATGAGAATCTTGATATTGATGAGTTTTAAAATTTTGGGACATTGTGCATATGGGAATGATAATTGTTTTCTCCTTCTCATAGCGTAGATTTCATTGAAATGAAAAGATTGCATCTTCATCTCTTTGCATAAATTTTGAGTTAATCAAAACACTATATTATCCACGCCATTTTCCTCTTGAGTAACAATAGCCTTAAAAATAAAGCACTTATAAAATTTGATTAGACATTTTTATATTTTCTGGTAGCAAACCTACATTAGATTAGTTGTAGGGATTTGGAATAGGTGTGAAAGATAACTTTCCAAAGCTGCAAACAAACATAGAATCTTGAATTAGGGAGCAGTGAAATCCAATTATTACATTTTGTCCTGGGAAGCCCTTCTAAAACAAGGGTCAATAACGAGGTCACATTTATACTGGCAGAGTTACTCACCCTGCTTTGTTGGTATTGGTGTAGATATTGTGCGTATTATGGGGGTTGCTTGAGAGGTATATCCACAATGATGAGTGGAATCCTTTCAAGTTGATTTTGGGCTAGATACCCTTCCCTTGCACATGGATCAGACTGTCGATTGTTTCCCCAGGAATCACTATAGTGATTGGTAACCTTAGTGGCCTATCTCTTTAGGGTCTTTACACAAGGTGATTGTGGAGGGGCAAGTATTCACGGTACCTGGAATCGACGTTGGCCAAACTCACTCAGGCTCCTTGGAGGGTATAGACATTTTTATGTGTGGGAGCTTGCACCAAGGTGTAAGTCCGTTAAGAAGGCCATCAACGTAACTTTTCCACCCGCTCTATCTCAGCCACTTCTTACTTTGTTCCCGCGACGTTGGATTTCATCACCAACTAGTGTTCTCATTGTGATAAGGTTTTGTTTGTTTTCTTGCTTCCTAGATTTTTAGTGTTTGTTGTTTGTTTTCCATAGAAGAATATAGGTTGGATTTGTTTTATATGGAGTCAGTTCTCGAAATGACCAATGAAGGAACCCATGCTCCAGAGGAACCTTTTGTTTTTCCTTCTTACAGAAACATTGGTCCTCCTCACATCGCTACTTTGAGCCTTCTAGGTCTCACTATTGGATTGTTGGTGTGGTTGTTTTCCACTCAGGTAATCCCAAATATAGTAAGTGCTTCGGTCGTAAGAACTTCTCCCCAAGAACATCAACCTCATGTTGATCCTTCACCGTCTTCACCAGTAAGATCTTCTTCACCTACTTAACTTGCAAGGTCTTCTTCCATTTCATCTTCTTCGCCAAGTGAAAGCTCTCAAGATAGTAACTCGGTGAATAAGAAGAAGAATAAAAGGAAGAATAAGAAGAAGAAAAATAAGCAAGGATCCAAACTTCCAACCACTGCGAAACATGTTGGAAAACAACCAGTTACTGTTAATCATGTTGGGAGTGTTGATGATCCAAAAATCACCCAAAAAACTCGTAAGCCCAAGTACCCTTACAGGATTTGTAAGGGTAGCCATCTTCTTAAGGATTTCCCTGGTTTATCCAAAGTTATAGAAGCATGGTCTACACACCCTCACCAACCCATGTCATTAGCCTTTGAACAACATGTTGATGACCTCCCGTCAACTAGTCACGATATCATTGGGAAGAAGAAAAGTAGAGCCAAGTTCCCATGTATGTTATGCAAAGGGCATCATCTAACTCACCTTTTCCCTCATATGGATGAATCCTCGAAATTACTAGAAGACATGATTGTTTCACCGCCTCAACTTCCAGCTAGTTATCGCAAGCTTTCTCTCAACCCATCTGTAGTTGATGGAATGATCAATCCAGTTCCCCCGTCAGTAAGTCTGGTTGATCAAGTGGTCAATATGGTCACATCCTTAGTTGAACTAGTTCACAAAGTGGTCGATCCAATCCCATCCTCGGTCAATCCCACTCTCCTGTTAGAGAGTGAAACCAAAGTGGTTGATACGATCCCATCCTCGGTCAATCCCACTCTCCTGCTAGAGAGTGAAACCCAAGTGGTCAATATGATTCCACCCGTCGACCCCATTCTTCCCTTGGAGAATGAAACCCAAGTGGTCGATCTGATCTCATCATCGATCAATCCTACTCTCCTGCTCGAGAGTAAACCTGATATTGCCCACGTTTTTATCGTTGATACAGATTCTACCATGTCAGGGAGTATTCCTCATTCTCTCGTGGAACCCCGTCCAAGTAATGAGGCCATTCGTTTTGATTGGGGTGTGCTAACTGGACCTCATCTTCCCTCTCACATTCCTTTCCAAATTACAGTGCAAGTTTATGGTCGGTACATTCCTCAGACGTTGATAGATGAAGGTGCATCTGTTAGTATTTTGTCCTCTATTGCTTGGCAAGATTTGGGTTGTCCTTAGCTTGCGCCAGTTACACAGAATCTGTTAGCTTTTAACAGAAGAACCAGTCAACCTTTAGGGACCCTTCCTCGGTTTCCTGTAACTTTGGGAGGGAAAATTGTCTTTATTGATGTCCTGGTAGTCCAAGACCCCTTGGATCTTTCTTTACTCCTCGAGCAAGATTATTTCTATGCCATGAAAGCTATTGTGTCCACTCTTTTTCGTGTGATATATTTCCCTCATGATGGAAGAATGGTGACTATTGATCAACTTTCATTCGTCATTCCTAATTGGATTACCTCCCTTAGTGGTTCTTATATGCAGACAGTATCACCCCTGCCACAGGTAAATTATGTGGCGTTGTTTCCCATGCCTTCCACTGCTGATAAAAATGACCTAGATCCAGTAGTTGACATGGTTATCTCTTTGATAGGATATTTAGACTTTGATCTCCTTACCCCTATTGTGGCCATCGACATGTGTTCCTTCCAGAGTGTGTTTCTTCCATCAAGTGAAGATCTCTTGGAAGCCATGACTAAGTTTTTCCCCTTGACATGGTGTCCTTCCAGAGCACTGTCCTCTTGGAAGTCGTGATCGAGAGGCGATTCAAGCATGATTTTCTTATTTCAAACTCGTTAAAAAATGAAACCAGCTTTGAGCATAGATTTTCTTATTTCAAGCTCATTAAAAAATGAAACTAGCTATGAGCATGGTTTTTTGATTTCAAGATCGTTAAAAAATGAAACCAATTATGAGGATAGTTTTTTGCGTCTCTGTAGCAACCTCATTAAAAAATGAAACAGAGGTTATGAGCATAGTTCTTTGCATGTGTCAAGATCGTTAAAAAATGAAACAACCTCCCCCTCTCTGTTTGATTCAAGTCCTTCGTCTAGTATTTGAAGCTTCATTCCATTCTCCTTTGTAGTTGGATGAAATGAAGCTTGGGGGGCATTTTCCTTAGCCTCTAGATTTCATGCTGAAGTTAAACCACTATCTTCTTAAGCTGGGGGCTAAGTACCAACCATGTGAATTCGTGAACCATGCATTGGGAAGTCGCAAGCATAGTTTTTAATTTGGTTTAAGCTTGTGTAAAAATGAAACCACCTACCTCAAGCATAGTTTCTTCTGTTTCAAGCTTGTGTAAAAATGAAACTAGGTCCAAGAATAGTTTTGCTTAGTTTTTAAGCTTGTGTAAAAATTAAAATCTATCCCAAGCATAGTTTTGTTTTGTTTTAAAGCTTGTGTAAAAATGAAAACAATCTCAAGCTTAGTCTTTGTTCTTTCTCATGCTCGTAAATACGTGAGAATAAGTTATCAAGATTAGTCTTTGTTCTTTCTCATGCTCATAAATATGTGAGAATGAAATCGAGTATACTTTTATCACTTTTTCAGACTCATAAAGGTTATACAAAAAAGGAACCCACTCGAGTTCCCTTTAAGCTCTTTTCAGACTCTCTAAACATGAAAAGATTGTCGAGCGACCTTTTTCTTTTCAGGCTCATTAAACTATTTGAAGAAAACGTCTTTTGAGCGGTAGTTTATCTCTTTTTGGTCTCATCAGACTACTTTACGAAAAAATAACTGAGAGAGTTCTCTTTAAGTGTTTTTCAGACTCTATAAACATGAAAACCCCCTAATTTTTCCTTCTTTGGACTCGTTAAACAAAGATCGAAAGGCCCATATGGGACCAAACCACACCTTCCTAGGGTTAATTAAACATACTACAAGGGAATCGTCTGAAGGATGATCTTACATTTACAAGCATATGTTATCCTCCTCAAGCTTGCATAAAAATAAAGAGGTACTCGCTAGAAATGGTGGGGGGGGAATTGGGAAAGAAATGTGTCTAAACCTGTATTCCATGGAAGAGTCACTTTTGAACATGACACCCTTTTGCTTTCTTTGTGTATAGGTTGGAAAATCCTCTTGTCTCTTTATCATACTCATTTATAAGATTACAAATTGGTCTATGATCCCTACTGTTGAGTCAGTATTTTCCAAGACAATTGTCATGTCATCAATATGTTCAAAGAGAAGTTCAACCTGGAAATCCTTATATTGTGTCGACCATTTCTGCAGTCCTTAAGCCTTATATTGCATCGACCATCCCTAATTCATTCCTGAATCACTTGTTACTTTGATCTACATCAAATATTGTTACTTGTTTTGTGTCATTGATGGGGGATACATTAAGACCCTCCTATGATGAGTCTTTTCCTGTCGAATTCAACTTATTATCCAAGAATTAGACTTAGAAACTAATTGGTACCTTGGAACTTGCATGCCTCAATGGCAGGTTTCCTCACTTTCAACAGTGGGTTTTCATTATTGACCCTTGATCGAGAGATTCCACTAAGTGTTCGACCTCAGCTCATTAATTTACATTCGTTGGATTGTACTAGAGTACCTTGGGTGTCATTGACATTAATGGTGATTTCCCTTGCACTTGTTAATGGTTCTCATCATTGACCGGTAATCAAGTGGTTTCTACCATGTTTGACTTCAACACATGTATTCACAATCTCCATGTTGGGACTCTCAGGAGTCGTAGTTGTGGGAAAGATTGGGCACAGACCAAATCATCTCAGACATGTAGGTATTTATTCATAGCTGGATTACACAAGCAATCTCTACAACAAACAATACCATGGATGTTCTTCAACAGTTTTTTTTCCTTTCCCAAGCCAAGACACAAATGAGGAAAAATATGAGTGGGTGGTGGAATGAACCAAACTAAGAGTGAAAAAAAATGATGAATGAAATGGTAAGGCGATGTCTTGAACAATGATTTAGTGAGTGAATGGGAGAAGAAAAAAACCTAGTAGAAAGACCAAAACAAGAACACGAATAGGAGTCAGAACCCCCAAACAGACCAAGGACATGTTTATGTAATTCATGGAATTAAGGAACCACTTGGCCTTCCCCACAAGAAGCTCATGTAATTATTTTTCTCCATTAAGGAAATAATGGGTAAATAAAAAATATCAAATAAACAGTTAGCCCCTCAATCCCCCTCTCTTGTGGAATCATAGCCCCCTATAACTCTTATCATTGTCCGTTTAGCAGCTAGAGATGTATTTATTATTAATAATGATCAAAACATTACATTTCCTAGGCACACTAACCTTTTAATAATGGTTTAGGCACTCTTGCCTTTCATAACTTAACAAAATACAATATTTAATATGACCTTGAAAACCCGGGGTGTTACATCCCCTACCCCTTATTTTGGAACTGTCCTCAATGCATATACCAAAATAGAGATCAAAATCTCAAAATTTATTCAAAAATCTGTGGGTACTCTGCCCGCATGGAATCTTCATGCTCCCAAGTAGCATCTTCAAGACCGTAGCAGGTCCACTAGACTTTTACCAACGCTATAACTCAATTCTGGAGCATTTTGACTTTTTTGTCCAATATTCATGTTGGTTGGACCTGAAAGTCTCCCTCTGTCTCTACCTGAATTAGATGCCAATCAATAACATGGTTAGGATCATGTACATATTTTTTTAGCAAAGAGACATGAAATACATTATGCACATTCATGGAAGCAGGCAATGCAAGCATGTATGCAACTGGCCCTATTCTGTCCAATATCTCAAATGGACCATAGAATTTGGCTGCTAGCTTTGTAGAATTACCCAAATTCAAAGAGCTCTTATTGTGTTTCACTATTAAAAGCACATTCTCCCCCACTTTAAATTATTTAGTTGTCCTATTATTATCTGCATAAAATTTATGTCTATCTTGAGTTGTCTTTAAATTTTTCTTAATTATAACCATCTGGTCTTCCATATCCTTGAGCAATTATCACCCAAGTACCACTCTATCTACTGAGTTTTCCCAACTCACCGGAGTATTGCATTTCCTTCCATACAAAGCTTCAAATGGGATCATTTTCAATGAAGCTTGATACCCATTATTATAGGTAAACTAAACCAAGTGCAAGTAATCTTCTCGCTTAGATGGATTATCCATCACATACATTCTTAACATGTATTCAATTATTTGGTTGACTCTCTCTATCTGCCCATCTGACTATGGATGGTATGTTGTGATAAAGTTCATATTTGTACCAAATCCTTTAAGTAATCCCCTCCATAAATTTTAAGTAAACTTTGTGTCTCTGTCCGAGACAATTGTCCTAGGTATCCCATGCAACCTAGCAATCTCTTTCATGTAAATGTATGCAATATTAGTTGTCGTATGAGTTGTTTTTACAGGAACAAAATGAGAAGACTTTGTTAATTTATCAACCACTACCATGATCGAATCATGTTGTCTTGTTTTCCTAGGCAATTTTTTTATAAATTCAATGGTTACCACTTCCCATTTCTTCTCTAGAATTGGTAATGGTTGCAGCAAACCTATTGGGTGCCTATGCTCAGCCTTCACTCTCTGGCATTCCATACATCTATCGATGTAATCAGAAACATTATTTTTCATTCCTAGCCAAAATAATTGGCTTCTTACTGTTGCAATTGTTTTATGGTAACCGGGATGTCCAACATATGGAACATTATGCATTTCTTTTAATACCAAATTCCTGAGTTCTCTGAAACTAGGAACATAAATTCTATTTTTTTGCATAAGTAATCCATCTTCCTTCATCTTATACTCTCTCATTTTATGTTTTGCATCCTCTTGCTATAATATTTCCTTTACATGTAGGTAATGTTGATCTATAACAACATCATCTAAAATTGTACTCTTCAAGTCTGACTAATGCATACCGACAGTTGTAGCATGCATGATATGCAATCTTCTACTAAGTGCATCAACAACTTTATTTTCTTTTACTTTGATATGCTTGATGTCAAAGTTGTATTCACTTAAAAATTCCATCCATCTTATTTTCCCGGCATTCAAAGTTAGTTGTTAAAAAATATACTTCAGACCAATGTGGCATGTTCTTAATTCAAATCTCTTTCCCATGAGATAATGCTTCCACATCTTCAATGCGTGAACAATGGCAGCAAGTTCCAAGTCATGTGTGGCATAGTTCCTCTCATGTTCCTTAATATTTATGGACTCATAACTAATGACATGTCCATTTTGAGTGAGGACTCCACCAAGCCCTTCCTTACATGCATCTATACATACCAAAAAACATTCATTTGGGTCAACAATCTTTAGAACAGGTGCACTAGTAAGCAATTCTTTCAACGGATTAAATTTATCTTCACACTTAGATGTCCATTCAAATTTAATTCCCTTCTTTTGTAAAGAAGTGATGGGATGAGAAATATTAGAGAAGCCTGCTATAAATCTTCTATATTAACTAGATAACCCCATAAAAGATATGACTTTTGAAACATTCATGGGTGTTTTCCATCCTCTAATGGCTTCAATATTCTTTGGGTCTACTGCTATACCCTGTTCTGAAAAAATGTGCCCCAAGTGCTAGTAGGAAAACCCCCCCTATGGCTACACCAATGTTTATAATGTAGGTAGATCAATAACCATTTAAAAGTCTCCTACTTCTCTAACTAACCCAAATATACCCCAAACTTATGCAAGAAAAAAGTATAATGAGAAGGATTAGGTAATTGTACCTTTACTCTGCATCTAGTGTATATCCTCTCACACTTGATAGATTCGTTGATTGAAAACCTCCTTCCAAGGCTGGACTGCATTCAAAGAAAGATAAATAGAGAACTAAAAGCATACATTTCATACGTAAATAAGGGTTAGATGTTAGAATAATAACATAAAACAAATGCAAACATTTGACACATCATGTTTTGGGACAGGAAAATTACTTCTTTTATTGATAATACAATGATCACTTACAACCAAAGTCAGCTACTACTCCTCGAACCTCGTCTGGGCTCCTCTTCACCAAGCTCCAAGTGCACCTCTATGTATCTTTCTCCTCTCAACCTTCTTCTTGGGAACTAGATTGGATTATGATGGAGGGAAAAGGGAAAAATGAGGAATTTTGAGGCAATTCTCACAACAAAGCTGCAAATGCTTGGGGCAAAGAGGGGATGTGAAATGGGTAGAGTTTCACTGTTCTTATGTATAGATGTGGAATCAGACCCCAAAACCTCATTTTATATGGGAAAAGGATGGTTATTTGATTGGGTGACAAGCTATAGGCAGTGGATTAGTTGGGAAACTACCCAATAGCCCATAATCTCAATGAATTCCTTGCAAATTTTTAATTTTTGCAACTTTTGCAAGTATACGCAGGTTGTAGTAGTGAAGCTAGAATACATACGTGGGTTTTAGTGGTGCATAAAGCCTATGTACATGGGAAGTATTGGTGAAGGGTGTGTGTATCTTCAAAAATTGAGTTTTTAAGAAGAGCAACTCAGTGATGGCTTGGAAAAATTTGCAAGTAGGAGGGCCAAATGCCAGGTATGCATATGTAGAGAAATTTAGGGTTATAACAGATTCCCCCTAATGTGTGAGTTCATAAGATCATATGATGGCCGAAATACATTACAAAATATTTACCAATGTACGAAGCAAGTGATCCCAGGACCAGAGTTCGGGAGATGCCATCTGCAAAAAATAACAATTGTCTCTCCAAGGTGGGAATACCCATGCTCGGGATGAAATAAATCATGGTTTCCAATCAAATACATTGCATATCCATGTCATATAACTATATAAAGTGTAGCCGTGAGAAATACACAGTGGATCTACATCTCAAAATCAAAGATATACAAGTATAGTATCCATCTTCAAGAAGCCAATTAATGTCCGATGGCTGGAGATGAGGTATTCAGAGCTCGAGAAACAACTTCAATATCTTCAAAACTCGGGTAGGAGTGAAATATGAGTGTATGAATTCACTACCTAGAGGTCTTCGACGACTCATCGGAGAAAGACAAGAGGATCTCGATGATTAGGCAGAGAACTTCATTGATTTCGAACAAGGACTTGATTGGAATTTGGGATGGCTGGGTATGAAGGCAAGAGATGATGGGTGAAACTTCCCTTGGATAAGAGCACAACTGATAATCAGACTAAGGCAGCATGACATTGACATAAGTTCACGATGTAAGAGGCAACAAAAAATCTCCATGTGTTTGGAAGAGTAACCAAATGGAGGAGGACACAACTCTATGTAGTGAGAAAAGCTTCCTAAGGTCATATTAGATCCCAAATATTGAAGAAAAAATGGAAGGATGTGCTTTGTCCAAGGGCGACTCATTGTGCTGCCAAAAAAGAATATATATTTCTTGTCCCCTGTTTTTCGTTTTTTTTTTATTTTTTTGTCTTTTTCATTTTTTTAAGAGCTTGAAAAAGAATAAAAGAATGTTATGTTACAAAGGAGGAGCGATTTTCACAATAATAATAGTTCCAAGCGCAAGGAACACACTAATTCTCAGAGCAAGGAGACATGTGCAAGAAAAGGACACTCGGGGAAAATTCCTCCATGGGTCAAGGTGTCAAGTTGCAAAGGCAAAGTGCTACTAGGATTGCATATAAGGCATGCTTCAAAGGTTCAATTGAGAGAAACATCGATCCGACATAAGGCCAAATATGTAGAGATGAAAATGTGATTAGAAAGACACAACGAAACCCCCTTCAATGTATTTTTAATGAGCCCAAAGAAGGTAAGATTGGTAGTTTTTTCATGTTTTAGAGAGTCTGAAAAAACGTAAAAGAAGACTCTATTGTGGTACCTTTTTCGAAAATAGTCTAGTCGATTCGAAAAAGGGATAAACTTCTACCGAAAAGACATCTATTCAAGACCATTTTAACGAGTGTGACACAGACAAGATCACTCGTCAATCTTTTAAATTTTAAGGAGTCTGAAAAGAGCTTAACTATGGACTCAGAACATTTTTTTGGATTCAGTCCCCTTAGCTCGAAAAAGTATAAAATTTACTTAGGAGAACTCTCCAAGTGAGACAAATTTCCCGAGGTGTACCTTTTTCCTTTGTAATGTATAGGCCAAAAAAATGGGTAAACTCATGCCAGTAGATGTTTTTTCTGGACCATTTTAACGAGTGTGAAAGAACAAGGTCACTCGACGATCTTTTTAATTTTAAGGAGTCTGAAAATAGCTTAACTATGGACTATGTGGGGGATGTTCTTCTGGACCAATTTAACGAGTGTGAAGGAACAAGGTCACTCAGTGATCTTTTCAATTTTAGGGATTCTGAAAAGAGCTTAACTATGGACTCCATGGGGGTTCCTTTTTCATAAATTTAGTCCCTCGGGCCCGAAAAAGGGTTAAAATTATACCTAAGAATACTCTTCTAGTGAAATGAAACTCCTAGAGTATACCTTTGTTCGTACAAATGACCATCTAGACCAAAAAAAGGGGTAAACTATCGTCGGATAGACGTGACTTCAAGTTTTATTTTGGCAAGCGTGAAGGACAACAAGATCATTCAACAATATTTTCATGTTTAGAGAGTTTGAAAAGGGCTTAAAGAAAACTCCAAGAGGCTACTTTTCTCAATTAATCCAAAAAATATTGAAAAGCATAAATGTAGTCTCGTCAAATGTTACTTTCGGATCTAAAAGCGAGCTTGAAATATAACAAAGAATGCTCATGTTTGGGACTCCCGAGGGTGAGGCCAAGAGTGATGATGTATCAGGCGAATGAGGCTCAAACTCATAATAATGAGAGGACTAACAAGGACTCCTAAGCCTAAAGTCATTAGAGACAGAATGGACACCAAAATGCAACAAGGATCTATCTAGGGAATCCATGTAAAGGTAGGCTCTACCACCTAATCATGACACTTCTAAAACAACAAAGATGGTTTTGTGTATCACTTTGGTGGGATTGATCCTATGGAAAAGCAGAAACGACAATGAGATGCAGAAAGTGGAGGTGGAATCCTAACTTATATGCAAAAAGTTGGAAAAATGAATTTTACCATAGGACCTTCAAAAAGTGACCCATCTCCCAAAAAGGTTACCAAACCAAAAGTGAAGTGCATTGAAACATCCAATAAGAAACTCAAGAACCACATTAAATGATTTTCAAGCTAGAAAAAATGACAAAAGTGTTCAAAAAAGTGGCAAAAACGGCCAAAAAAGTCTATAAATAGAAGCTGACAGCTCATTTTCACCATTGCAATTTGAAAATTAACCAAAAGGTAAAAAATACCCCTTTGTTAAAAGAGTTGATTCTGGGAGCTTCAGGGGATGAAACAAACTTTTGCTCAGACCAAGTAAGTATAAACTCGTCCCTCTTGCATTTCAATACTTCAATTATGCATTGTTTTTATTTTTTGAGGGGGTGCACCCTCTTTAAAAAGGGTGGACCTACGTGTACGCTTGTTTTCCAAGGAAAACCCATGTATGTATGCAGGAAGAGAACAATCTGCTAGCATACATACGCGGGCTGTGTCCAAAACAACCCACATACACCCTCAAAAGTATGAAAAAATAAAAAAGAAAGAGTTAACTACCTCTTGAACTTGTCATGTAACAAGATGTATGTCCACTAGAGGGAGAGGGAACGTGAGGAGATCGATATCTTGGTCGATGAGCACCCTACTTCTATCGTCGCATTGAAACAATGCTGGTTATGGAAGTTCTATCAGTTTTCGTTCATGAGGGTACAACCCAGGACACTGAAGGCCTTGGTGGATTATTGGCATCCTGACATAGAGGAATTCATGCTTGAGGGGAAGACATTGACTCCAATGACTAAGAACATATATTTCTTGACTGGCTTCTCAAGGAGAGGGGAACCATTCAACCTCCGTACATTTCCTCCTGGGCCCTTCAACATCATTGAACTCATTGTAATGCATTATGAGGCCGACACTGAGAAAGTAGGTTCTCAGGTGCCCATCCAAAAGATCACCAACCTATCACTGAAGGTGATCATTTTTATTATTGGGCGGATCACTAGATCCGCGACACTATACCAGGATTTGCAGGTGCACATGTATTGTGCAATGCAGTACCTAAATGGATGAATATTTGACTAGAGAAGGACCATGCTTGACTATATGAAGAGGCAGCTTACAGAGTGTCGAGAGCGGAGTAACAAGAACTTCAGGTTTGGTACCATTTTGTGCTCATTCTTCTTTGAGAGGGTACCCATCCAAATTCCACAAGAGACAGTACGGAGGCATGTGGCTTCCTTCCCAGTAGTGTGTAGGTGGGAAGCATTGTTTCCACAACAGGGGGGAGAGAGGACCATAGAGGCCTTCGATGATAAATTTTTTGACTGGTGGGCATGATAGATTCCAACGATAGAGGAATACTCCTACGTTGGAATCAACTTTTCTAGGGATCCAGACATGCCCGTACTTCCTGGAGAGGAGCGAGGAGAGATCAGTACGTGTATTTTTTAAAGTTATTTAATTTTTTTTTCTTATATATATATATATATATATATATATATATATATATATCATTTTTATATGTATAAAAGTATCTGACAATTGTGTATCTTTTATGGGACTAGTGCGCTCGATAGACTTCTCGAGGACTAGGTGGCATCATCGACTAGGGGCAGTACCAACATCAACCATCGGACTAGTAGCAGCAAGGGGACCTCCAACCGGAGAGGCTAAGAGAGTTTTGAGATGGGTGGAGCGGAAACTCACCCCGCTCACTCGTGAAGTTCCCATGGCCAAGATCAAGGATCTCCCGCCATCGATGCAACCTCATGTGGTTGGGGTGCCACGAACATGGGTCCAACTCTTCCGGCATTTTGAAAACATTGTTGTTCACTATATCAGGGCCAATAGGCCCCAATCTTAGATAGGTTGGACTTCTTATGTGCCAAGGGCACCCTTTTTGTATAGTTTTGAGGGAATAAGCCCCGTGATGTATACCAGATACATATTTTTTGAGGCGTTTTCTCCCACCTATGTACTCTGAGTCTTTTCGATATATATATGTGTGTGTGTGTGTGTGTGTGTGTGTATTTACTTCTTTTGATATGTCTTATGGATCATAGTTTTTACAAATGTATGTACAGGTGTATGTGTATGCTTCTCTTTATATGTGTGCAATATGACAATATAACACTTGATTAGCTAGAGTATCTGTCATTTGATTTAATCTCCTAGGAACATGCATATGCGTAATGTAATTAAAGAAATGTTCTAAGAGATGTACCCTAAGGAATCATCGATGTAAATTAGGATCATTAATGTGGTAAATCCCATTTAACTAGGAAATAACCAGTTAATCATATAAATAGACCAGAAGGTGAGAGATACCATGCGACAAAGTGTAATGAAGAAACTCTATCATTGTGTTTTACTCGGTGACATTGTTTTTAGCGTCACCTAGACAAATACCTCTGAAAGATATCAATTTTTCTTGAGGCATGAAAACCACCCGAGCTATGGAAGCAAGCCTCCAAGTGTGTCGGCTAGCATCATCCGCAAACCCAAAGAACACCTTTGATTCACTTGACATCTACCACAGTGAAAAATATGACATAAATAATGACACGTCCATAAAAAAAAGAGACAAAAAACTAACTATATGAGAACTATACATATGTACAAGAAGTCACCCATGCGAACAACCTACAAGTAATACTTCTTGAGGTAGAGCCCATTTCTAGGCTTCACCAAAGCATTTCCCTCAAAGTCAACCAGATGATAAGTGCCCTTATTTAAGACCTCCTTCACAATGAAAGGTCTGAACCACATGGTTTGAACTTTCCTACCCCCAAGGGATCCTTATCTTGGTTATAGACCAAGACAAGGTCACCTTCGAAGAAAATCCAAGGATGAACGGACCGATCATATTGACTCTTGACTCATTGTTTGTGAGCCTCATTAGCCAATGCTGCATCACGACGGTTCTCATTGAGTTTCTTGAGATATAGTCAGTGTTCCTCAATCGGTGAAGTGTCATCAAGTGGTGAAGTGTCCGGAAATAACTCTACTTCCAACTTCAAATATGGGATCTGGCACTCTATAGGCAAGACTGCTTCCATCCTGTAAACGAGTTGAAAAGGTGAAAAATCGCTAGCAGTATTTATAGACGTTCGATAGGCCCATAACGTCGAGTACAATATCAAATGCCAATTTGACTTGGCTGAATTGATCGAACGCTGCAAAATAGTCTTGAGGGACTTATTCACAGCTTCCACCTGACCATTCACTTGTGGGTAGTAGGGTGACAAATTTTCTAGCCTCAAACCAAGATTTGATGTTAACTCGGACATCATTTTGTTATGGAAGTGACTGCCATGGTCAGTGACAATCTCCTTTGGGATGTCAAACCTTTCTATAATTTGGTTAAAAATGAAGAGAGTTGTTGTTTCACCATCATTGTTAAATGTTGGCATATTCTCGACCCACTTTTTGAATTAGTCTACCGCTACGATGATATAACAATGTCCCCTGGGTGAGGTCGGTTGGCATGTAGTAAAATCAATTCCCCACTTGGTGAAGGGACCAACAACAATGACGGGAAACATGGGAGAAGGATGTGCCCTTATCTTCTAAGAGAAGATCTAGCACAGGTGGCACTTCTTGATCGACTTGCCACAATATTTGATTAACATAGGCCAAAAGTAATTGGCTCGTAGAATCTTTTGGGTTTTTTCCAACCCAGACAAATTACCACCATATGCTCCTTTGTGGCAGTCATTAAGAACGAGTTCTGCTTCTTCATGAATAAGGCACCAGTGAAGAATGCAATCTACACCTCGACAATACAAAGTGTCATCAAGGATGAGATAGTTTCATGCCTAATGGCGTATTCGTCGATGATCATCACAAGAAGTAGAGACAAGGCACTTCAAATTATGGAGATAGACTAGTATATCTCCATACCAGGGGTCTGAAAATGCGATCAACAAAAGATCTCATTTAATAGGTGATTCTTCGGGGGTATCATCACCATATTCGATCGGTAGCTCCGAAATACGTTTTGAAAAGACCAGTGATTTTTTTATTTTGCGGAAACAAAATCCAAGTCAAATTCCTGGAGGATAAAAATCCATCTACCAATATTTCCACCAATGACACGTTATGTCAACACATATTGAAATGGATTCACAATGGCAATGACGATGGTCTTGCGAAGCAAAATATAATGACAGAACCACTGAATAGCATGCATTGTTGCCAATGCAAGCTTCTCAACATGGGAGTAGTTGAATTCTGGTCTAACCAGGCCTCAGCTCATGTAATAAATCACATGCTCTTCGAGCATATCGTCCTCTTGAACCAAGACCATACCAATGGTTGACACTGCAGCGGCCAAGTACAATAAGAAATCATTATTATAATTGGGAGGTCGGAGTAGAGGGGAAGACATAAGGGCACATTTCAACACTTCGAAAGAGCATTGAGAAGCTTCATCCCAATAGAAAGTGACTCCTTTTTTTAGTAAATGCATAAACCCTTTAGTGATCTCGGCATAGTTTGCGATAAAATGCCAAAGAAAGTTTTATTTCCCCTGTAAGCTCTGAAGTTGAGGGAATATGCACGGGGGAGGCAACTAAACTATTGCTCAACCTTAAGAGGATCGACCATGATCCCTGTTGTTGAGACTATGAAACCTAGAAGACAACTTGACATCATGCAGAAACTGCATTTTTTAGGATTCAAGCGAATCTGATAGTAGTGACATTGCTCAAAGATTAGTCAGAGGTGTGTGGGATGATCATCTCTCTTATGAGATCATGATGCTACATCATCGAGATAAGCCTTGACTATATGTCTAAGTTCATGGAAATCAAAAGACATGGCCCACTGAAAAGTCGCTCCAGCATTCTTCAGGCCAAAAGGCATCTTATGATAAGAAAATTTGCCCCACAAATAGATAAAAGTTGTTTTATGTTGGTCCTCGGGTTTGATTTGAATCTGGTTGTATCTCAAAAACCCATCCATGAATGAAAAGACCTCACAGCCTGCGCATTCATCGACAATCTGATCAATGAATGGGGTGGGAAAATTATCCTTTGGACAGGCCTTATTCAAGTCATGGAATTCCATGCACATGCAAATCATACCCTATTTCTTGTTAACCGGAACATGATTTGAAACCCATTGCCTCAACTGTACGGGGTAGATAAAACCCGCTTTCAGCAGTACCTCTACTTCATCCTTAATAGTTGTCACTTTCCAAGGATTCACCAGATGAAGCTTCTATCGGAACGGCTTGGCATCAAGATAATTCGTTATCTCATGTTTGACGATTCTTGTATTGATGCCTGGAATTTCCCCATAAGAACAATAAAAAATGTCACAAAATTCCTTAAATAAATCTGTATAGATTTGAATCTCTTCGGGGGAGTAGTCTGCTCTGATGAAAACATTCTCCATGATGCCAGGGGTTCTGTAGATATCAATAAGTATCATTTCGAAAATACTTTCCATGTTACCCTCGACATAAACTACATACATAACCAAAGGATTAACAGGGAAAGACCTGTCTCCAGTCATAGTCTACACGAATTCACCTGCCTCTATTCTTCTTAACTCTGGGAGAAAATAAGATCTGTGAAGGAGATCATCCTAAGGTCTCTCTGGACTAAGCAATGCCTCAAGAATAGCCTCATCTAAGGGAAATACCAAGTCTAAATAATTAGTATTGGCAAGGGAACCCTGAGCCCAAATAGGCTCAAGAACTGAATCTAACTCCTATGTGGGAGTCGAATCAGGGTCGACCAAATATTATTGGAAAATATTGTATGCAACTTCTACCGCAGACAAGGGAATGGACATGCCATGATTCCCTATCCCTTCCATCAAGGTTGATGGGGAAGGAATATTCCAAGTTTCATTAAATTAATTCATATGAAACGATGACACTTGAAAAATTTCAGCCCCAGGCTAGTCAAGGGCAGCCGATATAAACTTGACATTTCTAGAAGGAGGTGGGTAATTGAAAGTACCCATAAAAGGTGGGCATAAACCAACCCCCACGTTGACGACACCAGGTTGAGGGTCATCAATCATCGAGACCATGGATGCACCTGATGAAGGGTCATGCCTGGAGAAGGACAACTGGTCAATGGTTATGATTCGACCCTCATGTGGAAACAATAAGAGCCGAAAAACTGTGGCAACCACTACATGCATTTCATAGGTCCAACTCCTTCCTAAAATAAGGTTGTAGTCGAGAGGTGCTTCGACCACTTCAAATTTGACACACATGGTCTTTCCTCCTAACTGCACAGGGAAAGAAGGTATGATTCCATGTGGTCTGAAAGAATGACCGTTGAAAGAAGAAAGAAGAGTAGGTGACAGAGACAAAACGGGTTGGCCAATGGCCTTCCAACATGCCAATGACATCATGCAGGTTGAGGTGCCCTCATCAACCACCGTATGGAAAATATTCTGAGTAAAATACTTCATGGGGTGAGCCACTACTATCTAAAACGCAACGTGGTAAGGGAAACAAGGTTTCAAGTCAGTCGTTGTTGACCCTTGGTTATGGAAGAAAGCAAAGATTCTGGAAGAAAGGAAAAGTATGAACTGCATGGAAGGAACGGTGACTGAGAATGGGTTGAAGTGGTCAAAGAAGTAGAAAAGAAGGAGAGAATTAAGGTAAATCTAGCCATTGAATGAGAATATTGAGAATGATAGATCATCAAGGAATATGGATCGTGGACAACTCAGCAAGTGGAAGAAGATGGCAATGAATGCTTTGGAGCACCTCATGGAAAAGAAGGAAAGATAGGTTGGTGAAGCATGAAAAGTATGGCTCAAGTTGACCTAGGGTTTAGACACCTAGGGTTTTGGATCTAGGGTTTTGACACCTAGATTTTTTTCATGTAATGTATAAATAAAGACCTATATGATAAAGAGGGGTTGTTGTTGTTCATTGGTCATTGTTCACCATTGTGAGTTAAGAGAGTGACTATTGTTGTGTGTGAGAGAAGCATTGTGTTTTAAGAGGATTCCTATATTGTAAGATCTTCAACTGGGTGCGAAGATCAACCCTGCAGTTGGGTGTGTAGGGAGGGGAGAGAAGAAGAGAGAAAGGGAGAGAGATATGCAAGCTGAGTGCGCAGAGAGAACAATATGTTTTCATCTTAATATATCAAAAAGAATAGTTATGTGTACGTAGCCCTAGGGAGAGGGTGAACCATGTATATCTTGCTATTATGTGTGATTGATGTTGTGTTATTGGCCATATGTTATTATGTTGTTTAGTTATTGTGCTAAATCTAAGATATAACTGTGCGAACTAGATTTGAGGTTGATAAAGAATAACTAGAGCTTTATGTGTGTTTTTTTGGATCCACTTTGCATTTCCTCTGGTTGTAGACACCTGTGTCCTCCAACCCCCTATTTCTATTTTGGGTGAGACTACATCTGCTCTGTAGGTGTTTTCAAAAGGGCCAGTAGTTAGGGATTGTTGGTGCGTTTTTAGAGTTGAACTCTGGGTCTTCCCCTGTGCCAAAAAATGGTTCTGTTGTCGAGACCAGGATCTTCTTGAGGGAATGTCATGGTGGTTTCCATTGAAGATAGATATTCAGAAGTGGATAGAAGAAAAAGAGAGAGACTTCACTGAAGCTCAGAATAATAACCCTAATCTTAGCATAGAGGATTGATTGGGAAGGTATATATTTACTAATATACATGAGATTTTCTTTGGAGGAATCAATAAGGAGCTATATGAGTGGTTAGACAGATTAGCAGAAACCCAGTTTGAGATCAGATCTAGACCACCTATGATTTGGATGTCGGCGTTGATCAAGAAGGTCAAGAGAGTTGATAACTTCGTGTCAAGAGCAATAGATCACTAGTTTGATAGCACTATTGGAGGGTACATTACTAATTTTTCTATTGAGAGAGTAGAGTCATATATCCAAGCAGAGAGGTATTTCTTTAAGGGACCGAGAGAAAAAAATTTACACTTTTTGAAGTTGAAGATCAAGATGTTATTGCATAAGAAGAAAATATTGAAGATATAGTAAGTGGTCATATTGAAAGGCTAATGTTTAAGAACTTAGACAGTGACAGAGACGCAGAGGTGGGACATACGAGAAGTGCGATAACCTTCAGAGAGGTCCCTCTAGTAAACCTATTTGAGAAGAACCATGAACCACTGGCACAAGACGAAGGGTTCTACAGTGGAGAAGAAGAAGAGTTATTGAACGAGGAACATTCAGAGTCCATTAGGGTAGAGGAGGAGAAGACTGAAGAACCTCATCGAGAAGAATCAGAAAATTCAGGAACTTTGTTGACTGTTGAAGTAAGTAATATTACTCCTCCTATTGTTTTAGCAGCGCTAAGTAACCAGAGTAGTCAGAGTTACCAGAGAACTGAGAGTACTATTACCAGTAGTTCAATACATAACCGGTCAAGAAACCTAGGAATATCTATGGCAGATGAAATGAGGCTACCTATCTTTAGAGGAGATGGATCTGAAGATCCTAATCATTATTGGTTTTTATGCGAATTTGTATGGAGTATTAAGCAAATCATTAACGAAGTTGTTAAGAGAGCTCAGTTTAGTACTAGCTTGAGAGACCATGCATTGAGCTGGTACATGAAGTTTGTTAAAGGGATTGAATATCCTAAACCATTGAATGATATCAATACTATGTTGAGTGCAGAATTAAATAAACCTAAGTCGGAGTCACAGTGCATTACAGAACTGAAGGAAATCAAACAAAGAGTAGTTGAACCTATTTGGGAGTTTGATCACAAGTTTAAGACCTTGACAGGTCATTTGAGTTTTCAGATTCCATATGAGCAGAATAAGGAATGGTTTATTGTTGCCCTCTTACCACACATCAAAGTTCTTACCACACATCAGAGTTCCTCTGATGAAACAGAAGGTTGCTTCGCATGCTGAGGCACTAGATATCTCCATGAAACTAGAATCGGCCCCTATGGGAGAATCTAGCTCAGGTATCAGTCAAATTTTGAGTCAGCTAACTAGCTTATATCTACAGGCCGAATATATGAAGAAAGAAAATGGAAAAGATAAAAAAGAGGAAATTTGATGTATCAAATGTAAATCAGAAGGCCATGATAAGGAGCATTGTCCCCTACTTCATGAGTACTTGGCATTTGGAGCTCCGAGCCCTTTGAAGCAGGTTACTCTACCCTGGTGTGAGGTATGTAGAAATAGACATTGCCCTAGTGAATTCTATTACATGCAAAAATATGTCCAGACACCTACAAACCTTTACTGCACATTCTATAAATATGTGGGGCATGATGAGAAGGATTGTAGGGCTTATGAACTCTTGCATGAAAGGTCAAGAGATACATATATGATTCAAGGAGAGATGCAGCAGGAGGGAAATGCTACGTAGTTTAATTCTCCAGGAAGAGGAAACTTCAACCCTCACAGTGGATTCATAGGAATAGGACGAGGAGGAGGCATGGGTTGATATCAAGGTGAGATCATTTTTTATAACTGCACACAGCCAGGTCACTTGGCAAGGGACTATCAAAACCTTTGTACCACTTGCATCTATTGCAACTCATTTGAACATGTTATTGAAGATTGTTCGATATTGTTAGCCAAACTTCAGGAGAGACAAGGAGGAAAACAACAAGTACAATTGATATCAGTAGAACCTCATGGAGAGGACCCCATAGTCAGTGTTATCACTAGAGGAGGCGTTGTTCCAAGTGAAGACAGAGTGACCCTAGGAAATACTACAGAAGAATCAAGGGTTAGAAGAGTTGTAGAGAATACACAAGTGTTTGATCCGAGGGAAGAAAAGAAGATTTTTGAAGAGGCAAGAAGAGAATTTGGAAGAGATTAGGCTTCTTCATCAAAGACACAACCAAAATTAATAGAATGTGGGATTCCTCTGGCATTCAATCAGTCTACATCACCTGGATAAGGAAAAGAGGTAAGAAAGCTTGTCAGTTTCTTGTATACATTCATTGATTTGATTAAGGATGAAAGAGATGTGAAATAAATAAAACACTTGATCAGACAGTATGAGTCAGGGAAGGTAGACACTCTATTGAATAGAGCGGTACATAAAGTATCCAGAAAGAGAAGTACAAACAAGGAACTACACCTTAATGCTCAGATTGGAGACTATGACATAGATTATGTGGTCCTCGACTTAGGGTCAGAAGTCAATTTTATGATGAAGTAGACCTGGGCACTGATGGGAAAACCTAAGTTGATTTACTCCCCTATTAGGCTTAGGATGGCTAATCAGTAGGCAGTAAGCCCCTTTGGAATACTGGAGCATGTCCCTGTGGGCATCGATGGGGAAAGGATGTTTGCAAACTTCGAGGTGATTGAGATAGTTGATGATAACTGTCATTATCCTACGCTGTTAGGAATTGATTGGGCTTTCAACAATTCGACTGTAGTTGACTTAAAGAAAAGAAGGATGACATTTGAAGGTGATAGCCTTAGGGTCATTGCACCTTTAGATCCTGATGAAGGTCGTAGATACACAAAACCCATCAAAGAAGAAGATCACGCATACGAGCTAGAGAAAATATATAAATTGATAGCAATACAGTAGGATTACATTAATCCTATAGCAGATGGAAATTTAAGCTGGAGAAGTGATAGCGCATGATCATCAGATTCAGAAGAATCACTAGAGAATTGGCAAAACAAAATGTATGAAGTTATTTGGCAAAGGTGTGCTAGATTGACTAGGGAAGTTCACTGGATTAGCACAGAAGTAAGTAATTTGCCCACATTTGATGGTTTAAATCAATTAGAAACTTTCTTATTGGAATTTGAAGAAATTGTACCAGTAAAATGGAGACTATTGGCACTGGATGAAGCCTTGAAAGAAACTTCAGTGAGATGGTGGGGAACACACAAGAAGAGCATCGCGTAATGGGTGCAATGTCGCACTTTGATGACAATGCGCTTTTCATAACAAGTCGAAGGGTGTGAAGTTCGATACAAAGGTCAGAGTTGTTCGAAGGACCATGTGTGAAGTTGTGAGGAGGCCTGGAGAAACATTCCTCAGGAGCAGTGGGTGCATAAATTCATCAACACTTTGGGCACAATGCCTATTAATTGGTATCTTCAAGCAGAACTGTGCCTCACCACTACAGATTGGTATGGTATGAGTTAGAACTTTGTAGCTATATTTTATTTGAAATTTAGTACCCCACAGTAGATCAAGCTTTACAAGTTGTAAGACAAAAATTCATTGAGGAGGCACCCAGCCTCCTTGTTGAGAAAGAAGAGGATGAATGGACTGCACCTCTTCATAAACTGCAAGGTTGTTACAATATCAATGTTGATGAAGACGATGATCCTAGGAATGTGAACATCACAGAAACTGAAGGACAGTGAGATATAGAAGGACCAGGAGTCAAACTACCCTTCATTTGAAAACCAATTAAAATCAATAAAGTTAATATTGGGAGAGAGCAAGCACCTAATCTCACAAACGTTGGATATTATTAGGATGATGCCACTATTGATAAGATCACATAAATATTGCATGAATACCAGGACTTGTTTCCAACCAAGTTCACAGACATGAAGGGAATTAAAGGGCCCATGGGAGAAATGAAGATTCCCTTGAAACTAGATGCAAGGACAGTCAAGCAGAGACCTTACAGATTGAATCCCAAGTATAAGAAGAAAGTTAGGATTGAATTAGATAGAATGATGGAAGCAAGAATCATAGAACATGTTGAAGAATCGAAATGGATTATCCCTATGGTGGTTCAAGATAAGAAATCAGGAGAGATGATAATCTATGTAGAGTTGAGGAAACTGAATGATGCATAATTACATGATCCATTCCCTACATTATTTACTGATGAAATGTTAGATAATGTGGGAGGACATGAAGTTTACTCCTTCACAGATGGATTTTCAGGTTATCACGAAATCAGGATTGCTAAGGAAGATCGCCATAAGACCACATTTGCAATGGAATGGGGTTCTTTCCAGTACATAGTGATGCTTTTCATATTGAAGAATGCACCATCCATATTCTCTAGGGTGGTGGTCGAAGCATTCAAGGAATTTTTACATAAATTTTTGGAAGTATACTTTGATGATTGGACTGTTTTTAGCTTATTGCAAAATCATATTAAATGTTTAAGACTAATGTTGGATAAGTTCAGGCAATATCAAATTGCCCTGAACCTGGAGAAGTGTATATTCTTTTCACCCTTTGGAGTGTTGCTAGGACATATTGTGTGTAAGCAGGGGTTGCTAGTAGATCCTTCCAAGATTTCCATCATTGTTGATCTACCTCCTCCTACTTCAGTTAGACAGTTGTGCACTACATTGGGACATATTGGATACTATAGAAAGTTCATCAAGGGATATGCACAGATAACAACACCTATGGAGAATTTATTAAAGAAATATTGTCAGTTTCAATGGTCAGAGGAATGTCAGTAGAGCTTCGACACACCGAAACAAAAAATGGTCACTACGCCTATTCTGGTTTTCCCAGATTGGAGTAAGTAATTTCATGTGCATGTCGATGTGTCATATATTGCACTAGGTGCAGTGTTATCACAACCAAGTGTAGGAGATATTGACCACTCGTTAACATTTGCTAGCAAGAAGCTCTCCACAGCTGAGATAAATTACACTACTACCGAAAGAGAAGGTTTATCCATGGTGTATGCACTGCAGAAGTTTGGACACTGCTTGTTGGGAGGACATTTTAAGATGTTCATTGATCACTCTGCATTGAAATACCTAGTCATCAAGCAAGTGTTGGGGGGAAAAATATTCATATGGCTAATGTTATTCCAGAAATATGATTTTGAAATTGTGGTCAAGCCATGGAGAATGAACAAGGAACCTGACCATTTGTATAGGTCAGAACATGGAGAGGAACCTACCAGTTTGGAGGATACACTACCAGATGCACAGTTGGTGTCCATCGGAAAGTTTGATGATCACTTCATTGAGATAGTCCATTTCTTGTCTACAAGAATGGCACCCCGTGGATATACAATCATTTAGAAGAAACAACGGGTAGTTCGTGCTGTAGATTTTTCACTTATGGTTGGACAACTTTATAAGATGGCACCTGATGAGATCTTGAGGAGATGTGTTATGGAGGCAGACATACCATTCATTTTGGCTGATGCATATGAAGGCATTGTAGGAAGACATTATGCAGGAAAATCAACAGTGCAGAAGGCTCTTAGAGATGGCCTCTGGTGGCCCACTTTACACAAAGATGCTAAGGAATACTCCAGAGACTACGATGTATGACAAAGAGTTGGGAAACCTTCCAGATGAGATGAGATTCCCTTAGCCCCTCAGCTAACCTTACATTCATTTGAGAAATGGGATATTGATTTTGTAGGACCTATCAACCCACTGGGAAAGTGCACAAGAGCTTGTTACATCATCACTGTGACAAAATACTTGACCAGATGGGTAGAAGCAAGAGAAGTTAAGGAATGTAGTGCAACTACAGCTGCACAGTTCATATTTGATGATATCATAAACTGATTTGGATGCCCGAAGATCCTTATGAGTGATCAAGGTACACATTTTATCAATAATACTATTGAAGCCTTGACTCAGGTTTTTGAAGTTCACCATCAAAAGATAACACCTTACCACCCCTAAGCGAATGGAACAGTCGAAGATTTCAATAAGATCTTGGAGACAAAACTGATGAATATTTCATTGTGAACAAAGATGTTTGGGATCTAAGAGTTTCAGTGGTACTTTGGGCATCTCCAACCACTTGCAAGAAGCTGATAATGCAGACTCCCTTTAAACTAGTTTATGGCCTAGAAGTCGTGGTACCTATGGAACATTTGGTTCCTAGTTTGAGAATTGCAGCATTTACAGATATGGATGACACAGGCACTATGCAAGACAGGATTGTGTAGTTGGTGGAACTAGAGGAAGACAGATTCATTGTTGGATTTCATTAGAAGGTACAGAAGGAATGATAAAATGCCTACCACGATAGACATATCAAGAAGAAAGCATTTAAGCAAGGAGATCTGGTATTGGTATATGAAAATAGGTTCATGAAGCATCCAGGAAAGTTCAGGACACATTGGCTTGGGCCATGTGAGGTTTCCTATGTTACAAAAGGAGGAGTTGCGCAGTTGAAGACTTTGAATGGAGAATGGAAGGAAGGTTTAGTGAATGGGAGCCGGTTGAAATTGTATTATGACAACAAGCTACCTCGCAGCTCTCATTAAAAGCCAAAGAACAAGGTTCTAGGTACTAGGTGTAGTTGAAACTGGGTACCAGATGCAGAAAAGACAATCTGCACAAGGAAGGGAGGGACAGAGCATAAAGGACAAGTTTCTTCGCGCAGTATGAAATCGAAGTAAAATAGAAGGTTTAGTCCTATAGTGCCTCGGGACAAGTCACATGTGAGTGTTGGGGGAATTTTGACCCTTGGTTATGGAAGAAAGTGAAGATTCAGGAAGAAATGAGAAGTACAAAATGTGTAGAAGTCACAGTGAATGAGAATGGATCGAAGTGGTCAAAGAAGCAGAAAAGAAGGAGAGAAGTAAGGGAAAGCTAGTCGTTGAACGTGATGATCGATAATGACATAACATTAAGGAAGATGGATCATGGACAACTCAGCAAGAGGAAGAAGATGTCAATGAATGATTTGGAGCACCTCATGGAAAATAAGGAAAGACAGGCTGGTGAAGCCCGAAAAATATGGGCCAAGTTGACCTAGTTTTTAGACACCTAGGATTTTGGATCTAGGGTTTTGACACCTAGACGTTTGTCATGTAATGTATAAATAAAGACCTATATGAGAGAAGAGGGGTTGTTATTGTTCGTTGGTCATTTTTCACCATTGTGGGTTAAGAGAGTGATTATTGTTGTGTGCAAGAGAAGTGGTGTGATGTGAAAGGATTCCTGTATTGTAAGATCTTCAGCTAGGTGCGAAGATCAACCCTACAGTTGGGTGCGTAGGGAGGGGAGAGAAGAAGAGAGAAAGAGAGAGAGATGTGCAAGTTGAGTGCGTAGATAGAACTATATGTTTTCATATTAATATATCAAGAAACACAATTATGTGGATGTATCCCTAGGGAGAGGGTGAACCATGTACATATTGTTGTTATCTGTGATTGATGTTGTGTTATTGGTAATTTGTTATTCTGTTGTTGCATTATTGTACTAGATCTGAGATATAACTGTGTGAAGTATATTTGAGGTTGATAAAGAATAACTAGAGTTTTATGTGTGTTGTTTTGGATCCACTTTTCATTTCCTCTAGTTGTAGACACATGTGTCCTACAACCCCCTATTACTACTTTGGGTGAGACTGCATCTACTCCGCAGGTGTTGCTGAAAGGGATAGTAGTTAGGTATTGTTGGTGCACTATTAGAGTTGAACCCTAGGTCTACCCCTATGCCAATAGTTGTATCAAGCACGATCATTCCTGAAACAGGTCTCAGCAGATCCCAAAGAGGACAATAGAGCCTTTCTCTATGAAGGGAATCTCTAGAGGACCTCCAAAGCAAACATCGTGCAAGGGGTTTGTGACAAATCCTCCACCATAGAGTAATTATGGGTGGCACTCGCGTTCAGATTATGGGAATCTTTTTTGAATGCCCCTTTCGAGATGTGTGTCATTTTTTTGCCCATCATCTTCTCGATCTAGAGAGGAACAGATGGGTTTATGGATTTTTTACCCTTTTCAACAGTTTCTAGCATTCCGTAATTGTGTGCCCTAGTTTTTATGTAAGTGCACATTTCATCATATAAACGTTCATGAGCAAGGGATTACTATAAGATGCAAGGGTTCCCTGACTACCCCCACTCGCACTCGAAGAGGCTTGAGTCATATTTTTCCCATGTGAAAATGGGTTCATTAACACAGTAGGTTGTTGTTGTGCTAATAACTTATGGGCCTCCACAAGTTGAGGGAACAAGTGATTTGTCTCATCCTTTGTGCAAAGGTTACACGGATACTTCAACTTTATCTTCTCTGTGTTGCCCCCACCAACATTTTTGTTGGTTTTCTTATCCCCCTTACCCTTCTATTTCACTCTTTTTATTTCTATCACATTGTTGGTTGGCCTTTAGGTTTGTCGACTGCACATTGTGTACGTCTGACGTTTGGGTAGGGGGAGCAGCTGAACCGGAGGTCTGGTTGGACATTGTCTGTTGTATTGCTAATTGTTGCAATTGATTTGATAGCTGATTAGTGGGATTTGCCTATGCTGAGCCAAATATACCATTGACATGTGGTCCAGACTTGTGTCTTCCCTTGTCAAGGATGGAACGAGGCACATCTAGAAAAATCTCATAGAGTAAACCAAACTGAGAGTATATCAATTTGAGTTTTTGTGCTCTCATTATCACCTCCTCCTCTAAAAACACTCTCGAAGTTGCAACGTCTTTGGATAATTGAGGTACCAAAGACTTCAGGAACCATTCTAGCAGGAAATCTAGTGGGACCTATACCTTTATCAAACTCTTCTAACGCATCCATTATTGGATGTGATATAGGATATGATATGCCTTCATCTACTCAAAGTTGGCTAGAAATTTGGTGTTGACATAGTATCTCACAGGTAAATGGAAATGGTTTAGAAAAACCATCACCAAATCGCTAAAGTAAGAGTATCTTGAGCGGTCGAGATCAATGTACCATTTCTTGGCACTCCTGATAAGAGTGCATTGAAACAGGAACAACTGTACGTAGTCATCTCGCAACGAGTTTGATGAGCACCATAGGTGGAAAGTTCTCACGTGATCACCCAGATCTTCACCAGGCTTGCCTTCGAATTTCATAATATCCGAGGGAAACTTAGTTTCTTTGGGGGGGGGCAACATGGATCATGAAAAATCAGGTTGTTAAGAAACCTTGAAAAGTCTGGAAAATGTAACGTTTCTAGAAATGGTAGTTTGGGTTGAGTACTATGTACAGGAAAAAGGGAGCCTGGAGTTTGACTGGCACTAGGTTGCCAGTAAAAGTTGGGCTACTAACAAGGGTTCTGGTAGATACCATGGCCTTAGCTAGCATACATAAACTGCATTTATTGTGACATCATCGATTGATTCCTGTAATTGAACGTCGAAGGTTGGGCGGGAATTGCTCCATGTGTCGTGTTCCAAAGATTTTGGACAGGGTTGCCCCTTGTCGATCCGACGAGCATAGGTACTGAGCCTTGTCTGGGGTTCCATTGACCATGGAAGGGGTTTCCTCCGGTCGGCATCTCTGATGAGGGAATTGATCCCTGCAAAGGATTCCAAAGTCCTTATGAGAAGACGACTCTTGTATTTTCCCCCTGTGTAGGAATAGTACCCTGCACAGGATTCTATTTTCCAAAACCAGGGTTTCCCCCGGTCGAGATGACAGCTGATAAAAAAGAGTTATTATCAAACATGCCAAACAAAGAGAATGCCATAGAACCCACCAACGTGGTGTAGGAAGACAGTCCTAGACTGCCTGCTCCAAACAAGTTGTAGTTTGTGTTTGGCCTGATGGGTGGCTGGAAAGCACCATCAAACGAGGGGGACAGAGGAGGTATATGACCTCCACTATAAAGGATAGTGTTATAAGAGGCTGAGGTGCCCCCCATGGACTCTTTCAAAGGAGAATTTGAGATCCCTACCCCTAGACCCATGGTATGTAGGGTGGAGTAGATAATGACAAAGTTCGTATCAAATTCGGGCATCCCATATGAAAATGAAGGTCCCATCACACTCTGTGTGAACGGAGTCATGGTCGTCGCTGATGACAATGTCAAACCATTGCCCAAAGTAGAGGTGGTCGAGACAATGGTGGTATGGACCGGCGAAGGTGGGTTAAGAGGCAGAATGCCCCCAATGGTGGTAGTCGTTGAGGGAGTATGAGGACTCCCTGATGAAGTAACATCATTTTATTCCATGGATACTTGTAAGACTATCTGACACTCATGATGTGTTACCCTTGGAGGGACAACTTGTACCAAAAGTGGGGCCCACAAGCCAGTGATTGGAGTGTTAAATGACCCGAGAGCTTCCGCTCCAAGGTTAGAAATAGTTGGTTCCTCCGAATTTAAGTGTTCTCCTCTCAGAGCTAGATCAGGCACAGTTTCCTATGCCCCGATCGCTTCAAATGAATCTTGTTGGTCAAGTCTTCGTCGTAACAGTGGCAGTAGTGGCTCCAATGTAACTGGCGGCAAGCCCTGAAGCCTTCGCCCGACGGAGCTCTTGATCTTCCACTTTTTTAAAATATCAATGACATAGTAAGGCTTTAACTAATGTTGAAAACCAAGCACACACTAGACAAGTTCCCACAAGATAAAGCAAGATAAACACTATCTAGTTGGAAGAACAATTACAGCAGCCAACACTAGAGAAAATTACCGGTGCAAGTGAAACTCAAACAAGGAAGCACCCTCTAGGTATACTATGAAAAGCGTGGCCCGATGCCTACCCTAGGTACTGCGGTATACCCCCACAGTCAACTATGTAAATCCCTACGATAAAGGCAACTAAGTTTCCAGCTCGCGAACAGTCACCAAGCGATTACAGTCGACAGTTGGGTGGACCAAAATGAGAAGGATAACAAGTATGAAACCTACCAAGGGTATTGAAAGCAAGTGGTCTGGAAGACAACTAAGGATATCAAACAGATTCAAGGTCCATGAAGCTCCGTAGGAAAATAAAAATGACAATATCCCATGATAGATCCTCAATATGTGCTCCCCACTACGCTTGGTCAGGCTTTGGAGGGGTTATCTCTGCTACCTTTCCTCGCACGACCTCGTGTTTAGCCCATGCGTTAGAGGGTGGTCCCGAATAACTTTCATGTCACTAGACTTTTTACACTCCCTAACTCTGAGTCCAATGTTTGTTTATAAGCCTGGAAGAGTTTCCTCTCCAACCTAATTCAAGGCTCTAACCTAAACTAGTTGATTGACCCTACAAACATAAAAGTCTAATTAATTTTAATTAGCGTTCTTTTTAAATGGCTTGTTTTAACTCAAGGATATGGCGGTGAAACTAGTGATGTGTATGAGATACAAAAAGAGGAGAATTATATGAAACTGAAAGAAAAATTACTTCTAGTTAACAATAAAAATTCCCAACTAACTCTTTAACCAACTTTTCATAACTAACTCTTTTCAATATCTTTAGAAGGAAGACCTAAAATGAAATTTTGATCAACTACGAGCTACTTAATGTTCTAATAAATCAATAAATAACTTTAAAATTTGAACTCTTTTTCATAACAAGTAATATAACTAACCCTAACTACTTTACCAAACTAAGAAATGAAAAAAAAAAAATAAAAAAATTGCAAATGCTTCAAACAAGAAAAACTTGAAATAATTTGTTTTTTCTTTTCTTTAAAGCAAATAAAATGGGGGTAAAAGAAACACCAGATAAGCCTGAAACTGACCTCTATCCCACTACGGCTTGTAAGGATTCACTAAAGACACCAAACATGCTAATCAACAAATCAAATACTTGCCTAAAACTCTTTCAAAGTAAACACAAGTAATCTTCAAAAAGACAAGCAAATTGACATCTAACCCAAGCTTTGACTGTAAAAAAAAAGGCACTAAACTCTGTCAAGATACCCTAAGAAGTAAAAACCTCAATCAGAGAAGAGGTTGACTTCTTCTTCTTAAAAATAGTCCCTTGAACCAGGTACGCTATTGATGCTTAAGCAGCCTACATATGTACGTGAGTTGTCTATAAAGAAGGGCGTGTATGTATGTGTTATAACCCTATAATTTATAGGATCAAATGGTGACTGAAATGTTATCTCTTTAAGTGTTTTTGTTTGTCAAATGATTTTCCATTCTGCAAATAATTCGAAAAAAAAAAGAAAAGAAACAAAAATAATAAAAGAGGGCATAAAAGAAATTCAATAGAGCCCCATACAATAACAATGATTTGGTCCATACCGTTCAAGCATGGCCAAGTTCTTTTAAATTAATGTTGATAGGAGTAGTGAATAAGCTTGGCTAAACTGTTTAATCTTAGCCAAGAGATTTGGGTTAGTTAGTCAATAAATTTGACCAAACTGCCTATTCTTGGTCAGATAACCCCTGGATAGAGTAATTTCTTAGTCCAACAGTTTAATCTGGGCTAATTGTCATAGGTAATTAGGTTAGAGCATAGGGTAGTTTTCTTTATCTCAATAAAACAAGCATGATGATCAATGTTGAACCATATCTTTGAGGTTCAAAAGGTTTGATGTCTAACCCCTTGGTGATAAAAACATGGAAAAGCTTGGGGAAAACCACGATATGCACTTATCCTTAGTTTTTCGGAGCACATATGCCTTCATGCTCACAGTTAAGCATAGCACATAAATGAACGGCTCATATGATCGCGCTCAGATCTATAGGTGACAAGTCTTTCCGGACCCCCCCCTAACCGTTCTACCTTTAACGGTGGGGGGGGGGGTCCGAAATAGCAGATAACAGAAGCACACATCTGAACATCTTAGGAGTCAGCACCTAGATCCATGACCTAGATTAGATTCTGGACCCCCCCCCCTCCCCCAACCGTTCTAATTTTAATGGTAGGGGGGTCCAGAATGTTGGTTAAATATCGCGCACATATCTACGGTTGAAAAGAAAGTGTGAAAATCAACGACTCATGGTGTTTTTCGGACCCCCCCTTTAACGGAGGGGAGGGGGGTTCGGAATGGATTGTTTTCTGGCGAGCCCCTTATCTCTACGTGGCAAGAATCTATTGGGTCAGAGTCCCACCACCTCCCAAGGTCTGACATACCTTGTCACCCCATGACGTCATTATCCACGTTTTTCCCCTAGAGGTCACGTCTCATTACTCTGTCAATCCATTCCCCTTGTTCGCCCTTTAAAATTCCTCTCACCATGGTTACTCCCCAATCAACTCCTGCCACGTCGCCCAACCATATTCTTCAGTCATTGTCACCTGCCATCTCACTCTCTAAACGACCCATTGGCCATTTATTATTGGCTAACCTATCTGTTAACCTGTTGACCTGTCTCCCGTGCCCAACGAGTATCCGTTTGCTCAAAAACTACCTTCACCCTTCTTTCCCTCATCATTCACCCTATCGTCACACTAGATAATTTTTTCCCCATTTTCCTCTCTGTTATAGTCACTTTCCCAATGCCACCGTCATCCCCTCTAACCTTTTTGTTTTACTTGCAGGTATTGTTACAGTGATGGTGCCAAAATCAAAGAAAGAAGAGGCTGAGGAGAATCCTTTCCTCCCGCCTCCTGTCAACCTCGATAGGATCCATCTGGCCAACAAAAACCATTTAATTGTAGACACCAAGAATTTGACTTCACAGACTTGTAGTCATGGCTCAAAGAGGTTTTCCTTGACCAGAGCAACGAAATTGGGCATTGGGAGTCAAACCTTCCCCTGTATCTTTTCCCCCGGGTTCACCATTTCCCCAAATTTTCCCTCAAATGCCAGGCTCACTACCTCCCTGACCAGAGAGCCATAGTTTCTTCATCCGGAGAAACTTTTTTCTTCATTACACCACAAGCCATTGATCAGATGATGCATATACCCAGAGTCGAATCCGCGTCACCTTTCAACCTTGAAATCATCACAGAACTATACTAGAAATTATCATTCCCCCAAAGAGCTCAGATTTTTGAGCTTTTTATCCCACAGGCCGCTCAGCTCCCCACTACAAATTCCCTGTATCCTTCATTCATGTTCTCAGTAAAGGGAAACTAGGTCATCTCGTCACTCTACGCCCTGCTTGGGTATTTTTCAGATCAATGGGTGGATGAACCCATATTGGGTTTTCTATCCATCTTCTCCACAGATGAGAAACCCACCACTCAGTTCAACTATAGCACCTTCCTGGCAGACAACATTCATGAGCAATTGTCAAATTTCACCACAGAAGGCATGTTCCGGTATTCCTCAATACTGGCTTACATGTTCATATTTTTTCAAGCAAACAAATTCTCCTTTTCCAAGAAGAAGATGGACAAGGATGGGAGGCCACAGGCAGTGACAACATGGACTTCACTGCTCAGATACAAATCTACAGAATTAATCTTCAAACAGTTTATCGTGCAGTTCTACCATCCCATGGTGAGCATGCTCAGTGGAAGACCCGAGCCGAGAATAAATGAGGAAATTCAGAGGATCTTACACCTTTCACATCTTGCAAAAATGGGATATTGGTACCTGTACCAAGACCACACAGAGATCAGAGTGTATGGGTGCGAATTGGCTCCGTACAAGTTACCCAAGTATCTACCCATGAGGATATTTTTCCTGGAGTACATAAGGCAGATGATCAACTCAGACGACATACATTTTTTGTCTCTGAAAAAGAAGCAACAACTTAGGATCAAAGGGAAAATAGGATCATTCATCTGCAATAGTCGAGGCGCTGGGGAGGAAGCAGATATACTGTTAAAGGAGATGAAGTTTTTAGTTAGCTTCATATGGCATCATGACCCCTACGGGATAATTTTAGAGATGAGAGTTAAGAATAAGAATATACCATATGTCCACACATCCAGGCCTGAGATAGATAAGTTCACCAACCGGACAGAATGGGAGCCAAACACTCTGGTTGAGACAGAACAGCAGAACCTTTTGGTCACTATCTCACAGACAACTACACCACAAGCTCCCAAGGAAAAAATGCCCAGGAAGGACACTTCACCTTCCATCACTGAAGTATCATCCGAAGAGTTCCAATTACACACCAAGAGGCCAAAAACTAGTCAGGCACCTGACACGGCTGGTGAAAAGGGAATTCAATCCACTACAACTATGGAGGTTGATCGGTTGCTCCTTAGTACTAGCAACAAACAAATTATGACTATAGTGTTGCCCAAGAGGCCTACAGATACTCAACCACTCAACCAGTTGAACAAAACAGGACCAAAATTGAGTATTTTTTAGAAGTATGATCTGATCAAAAAGAAAAATCAGACGCTGAACAGCATCATGTATACTCAATTATGGAAGCAAACATCAACTGCACAACACAGACTATTGTCTGCATTCGACACTGAGAAGGGTATAATGCACATGGTGTTTATGCAAGCACAGGTGCCAGACCTGAAAGTAATCACCGATTACAAAAGGGAAACATTTGAATTTCAGACTAAAGATGTGCATCCAGCTGATCAAATGGATCTGCACAGGAAAACTAGAGAAATGGTTTTCTCCACATTGGCACATGCTTCTAATGCTACCTCTAAGTTACAAGTATCTCTGAACAATGTTCAGATGCAGCTGAAGTTAGAAAAAATATCATCCTTTGCCAAGGATAATAGGATTAATATGTTGGAGGAACTGGTCCTCAAGATTGGATATGATCCCTCAAATGTGAAAGAAGTCAAGGAGATTCTCAAAAAGAAAAATGTTGATATAGCATCTCTGAGGAAACAGTTGAAACTGCCACCAAAAAAAGATTCATAGGCAAAGGAAATAGTGGAGACAAAAGGGGAAAAGGATGAGATGATCAAGCTCATCATGAAGCAGAATGCACAATTGAAGGAAATGGAACCGGAATTGGAAAAACTAGTGAAAGAGAAGGAGCAGTCAAAGCCCATGGAGGTCATTCCACTAAGCGCAGTCCCACTCACAGGAGTGAGCACAACGTCTGTAGTAGAAATTCCCTCGACAACTCCACTGACAGCTCTGGAGAAAACAATTGAACTGGCTAAGCCCATGGAGGAGATGAATTTGCAAGAGACATAGATTAGCAGACTCAAAAGGGATATTGAGAACCTTCAGGAACTCAAGTGTTCTTACTAAACTAGCTACTCCAAGGAGAAACAAACATCATACCAGCTCAAACGAGAATTGCAACAGCTTCAGAAGAAAACAGTGCTAGGCAAAACACTAGTTGAGGTCAAGGAAAGTGTCTGTATGGATATCACCAAGTCCATGAATGAAATATGGATGATGATACAAATCATGTTCAAGCAGAACGAGCTAGTGCAAAGAATTCAACAGGTTATCGAGAAGATAAGAGTAGAATTGGGAGAGATGCCCATAGAAGCTGTTGAGATCATCAAATTTATGAATTCCAAAACCAGAGAGGAGCTAGAGGATTTGAAGATTGAAGATAGGACAGAGACCATCCTTGAGGTCAAGAGGGTCCTGACCAAGAGAAGACTGATGCTACAGTTGGAGGAAAAGGTCCAAACCATGGACGCAGGAGTGTAAATATTTTTCAGCAAGATCGAAGCTCTACAGAAGAAAGGCCTGCCTGGTTTGAGAGTTATAAATGACAAGTTAATGACGCTCTCCGATTACAAAAAGAAACTAGCCATTGTGGCTAAGGATAGCTCAAAATTCTCAGGAATACAAGGCAGTATCACGAGCAAGGCATTCTTAGATGCTTTACAGTTAGACATCAGCATACAGCTTGAGATCCGGTACATATTCATCATCAAGCCAACTTTTTCCAAGTACACAGAGATGGATGAAGTATACCGAAGATTTCTCAAAGTCAGTGTTCCCAGTCACCTTCGATGGGAAGAGATTTGCAATCTGATTGAGTAGTCAATGAGATGTCCAAGCCTAGTTAGCTATCTAGTCAAACGAGGTCATGCAAAGGCCTCACCAATGGTTCACCCCAAGAAAACAGCATGAAGTTTCAACACATCATCAAGCAGTTTCCTAAATTTTTGTATCTTGTTAAGTTAGTTAGCTAAATTTAGATTATCCACGTCCTGATCTTTAATGACAGGATCGTATGTAATTTTGGATACAAATACTTCACACTTTGAAGTAATGAGAGTTGATCTTTATGCCCTGCAAGCTACAAGACTGTCATTTTTATCAAGAGATCTTCCAATAATACAAAGAGATGTTTTCACAGGATTCTCCCATGTTATTCATTGATGATGTTTTCTTTTCTATGTTAAATGTTCTTCTTGCTCAGTTGTCATATTGTTTTCTAATCCAAATCTTTTAAAAGTAACGCATGTTGCAGGATTTATCTTTGTATACGCTATTTCAAACTTTGAAAGATTTTAATGTTCATCTTATGATATTACAATGAAGAAATTCTTAAATGCTTCTTTACTTTAATTAATATTCTCATCTTTTATGCTATTCATCATTTCACTGCTAAAAGAATACAACAAATGCATTATCTTTCCCTGTGAAAAGAATCTTTTGTTTCTGGTTTAGATTTCTATCTTTATAACATAGACCCCATAGCCCAATGGATGCGTAAAGCCCTTTCATCCAACACAACAAAAACAACAAACCAGTCAATCTTATTTTGTATAACTAGCCTAATATCTAAAGGTTAAAACATAGCTAAATAATATAGAGAGATACCTCTTTGAAGCTGGTAGGGATAGATTCCAGTTTCAAAGTGGTTGGATAAAGTTACCTCTCGTAGATTTCTTCTTTTCTGACAACCTCTAGGAATTTACAGAGCATTAACATAGAGGCAACTCCACTGGGGACTGAACAAACTTTCAACCCCACGTTTTCTTTTTCCCTAGAAGAAGACTTTGTTTTTGAACAAATTTTAAATATGAGAAAGAAATAATGTTTAGAGGTTGTTAAAAGCCTGTACATAATAATTTCGGACTCATAAAACTAAAAAATATATAAAAAATTAGAAAAATCTGGCTCCTAAAAGATTTTATACTCGATCTCACCCAAACCCAGAACCTGCAATAGCAAATGATAATCCTGAATAATTACTCAGAAAGAAGACCATTGAAGAAGGTTTAGGGATTCATATTCCCCGTCACAGGTCCCCTTCTCTTCCAGAGGAACTTGTTACCCTTTAAGATCTCAACTTTGACACCATTTTTTAACAAATCCTATTTAGAACAAAATTGGATAGCTTTGTGACTGAAATTGTCTTAGATCCAAAAAACCTACAACCTCGAACCCTTGAAATACTATCTCCCACTGCAAAGCCTCAAACCGCTCACTCCATGCCAGCAAAACCCTCCTCATCCTTGTCTTTTGTCATCGCCCCACCTATCATCCAGGTTGTTGTCCCACCTCCTCCACCTATCATGGCAGCCAGATATGCTCCCTTGGTGTTGGCTACACCTCTACATGCTATGCCCTAGGATTATCAAACAAGACTTCCATAGTTCGATGGAATAGGACCCTTAAACGCACAACAACACGTTGATAAAATTAATGACTATTTTGATCTACAGGAAGTAGATGAAGCTGACGTTCAAATGATATTGTTTGCGTAGAGTTTGACCAGTGACGTTAAGAAATGGTACAAAGGATTACGTGTTGCCTCAGTGCTCGATCTTACAATGTTTCAAAGAAGTTTTCTAGACAGATGGGAGGTAAAGAAAAATCCTCTCCAAATCTTGTCAGAATACGAAAACATCAGAAGGAATCAAGGTGAGACAGTTCAAGACTACTGCACCTACTTCAATAATCTATACAACGTGATTCCAGCCGATATTAAACTCCCACAGGGTTTAGCACTGATAAAATTCCCTGACAGTTTTGACGTTGATATGCCATATCAATTAAGAGAAAGAAACTCCACCACCTTAGAAGACATGCAAAAAAGCACAATAAATGTGGAGGCCAACTTGTTGGCTAAAAGGGCACGGTAGAGGACCGAAAGGAGAGTCACGATTAAAGAAGAACCTTCCACATCTTCTTCTAATGCCAAATTGGATTCCTTAGCTAGATAAATGGAAAGGATGATGGAGAGACTCACTGTATCTGAAATAAATCCTCCTAGATAAAATCAACCTGCTCCACAAATTCAGAATCCTAACTTCAGAAGAAATCCTCCTCAAATCAAGCAGAGAGATCCCAGAGATCAAAGAGAATAGAGGGGCCCTGATCAATAGATTAGACCACCTCTACAAGAAAATTATTTTGATGAATGAGAAGAGGTAATTGAAGAATTGGAGGGCACAGACATAAACCTCGTGGGCATTCACGATAACAAAGCTATTTTCCTCACTCGGGAAGAGAAAGAACTTTTCCTTCTTTCTCAAATGCAAGTGAGTGAAGAATCTAAAGAGACTGAAAAACATGCATTTGAGAATGTCATTATGGAGGTACACAGGCAGTACAATCTTTGAAGTAAGAAGACAGGTGAAAATTCCCCAAAAAAGGTAATTGAAACAAAGAAAGTGGTCAAAACCAAGAAAGCCCCTGAGCCTCCTACCAAAAATATCCCTGAGAAAGGTAATGTTGAAGCTCCAACAAAAAGAAACCTTACCATTTTACAAAGATCAAAGCAGATTGAGGTTTCATCAACCAACCCACCAAATACTTCTATCTAGAAGACTATGGTGGACAAATTAGAATTGTTGAACCAAAGTAGGGCTCCTACACCTTTCATCCTTGAAGGGGAACTAGCCAAAGTAAAAATTCCCATTCCCCTTTCTGATTTGATGAGTGAGGATGCTTACCGATCGTAGGTGATAAAAGAATTGAGCATTGAACCCAATATAGGCACGAAAGCCTTAACCATTGGATCAGTGAATCATTCGGACACTGTAAATATTGTCGATGACCAACCTAAACTCCTGTTTGGCCTTGAAGTTGATGGTCAAACTGACAATGGTGTTGTCTCTCCTTTTTACATTAGCATTAATATACACAACTTGATTCTGCATAATGATATGTTAGATTCAGGTGCTTCCCATAACCTGATGCCTAAAGTAGTGATGGAAAAACTGGGACTCGAGGTCACCAGACCTTACAAGGACTTACACTCTTTTGACTGCAGCAAAGTTAGATGTATCAGATTGATCAAGGACTTATGTATCACTCTAGTTCAGATTCTGGGAAAAAGCATGGTTATGGATGTTATGGTCGCAGACATTCCCCTGAAATATGGTATGTTGTTGTCCAAATCTTGGGGGGGCAAGTTGAAAGGTACTTTGCAATTGGATATGTTGTATGCCACCATCCCAGTATTCAGACAACAGAGAAGACTATATAGAGAGACGTTGATGAAATATATGGTCAGCATCCAAGAAAATCCACATAACTATCCTCTGTACTCCACACATTCTGACCTAGATTCCTTCATCCTATATAATGACAGTGATACGGGAGAACAAATCGCTCAGTTAGAAGAAGATACATTTGATCTGAAAGAAGGCCAAGAAATCACTGAGGCAAAAAGAAAGAAAAATGTGATAAGTGAAGAATTACCAGCAGATTTCTGGAGCATGGACTTCGATGGAGCTGTAAGCAAAGAAGGAGCTGAAGCAGGAGTTTGGTTTCACAATCACAAATCTAGGTATTCGGAAAACCATTCTTACAAATTAAATTTTCAATGCACTAACAACATTGCCGAGTATGAAGCTTTGATGCTCGGTCTGAAACTTCTAAAGAAAGTTGGTGCCAAACAAATCATGGTAAGAGGTGATTCCGAATTAATTATCAAACAAATAAAAGGTGAGTATGCAACAAAACATCCCCATCTCAGAGCTTATAGGAATGTTGTTTTGGATGCCCTTAAATGTTTCACTGAAGTTGATTTGCAGGTGATGCCCAGGGGACAAAATATTTTAGCAGATGGTTTGGATACGTTAGCAGCTACATGCAAGATACCTTTTCATTCCACTAGCCCATACACGGTGGAGGTGAAGTGCAGACCAACTGTCCCGGACAACATCAGATACTGGAAAGTATTTGGGAATGATGATCAAATTGAAGATTTTCTACAATGTAAAAATTATTTCGAGTGTACAAACATAGACTTAGAAAACGAGAATGAAAATGTAAATAAATCTGATTTCGGAAATGATAGTTTAAATAAGATAGATTCATGAGAGTTAGGTTAAGATGAGATAGAATCTGACGTTTTGAATTTAAAGAGTAATGTTTTACCTAGGGGTTTAGTTCCTTTAGAATACCTTTTTTATTTTAATGATGTAGCTAAAAAACCAAAAATTGAAGCCAGTGGTAAATAGGTTGAATACGTTAACATAGGGATAGAAGAGAAACCCAGGATAGTAAAACTTTCTAAATCCTTACCTCCTGAGCAAAAAATCAAATACATTGAACTTTTCAAGGAATACGCGGACGTGTTTGCTTGGGGATATGAAGATTTAAAATCTTATGACACAAGAATCATACAACATAGGATCTCGATAAAAGAAGATCAAAAACCTTTCAGACAGAAACTTAGGAGAATCAATCCCAAGTTACTTCCCCTCATAGAAAAAGAAATCAAAAAGATGTATGATGCTAAAATCATAGTTTCCTTATGATTTTCCAAATGGGTTTCAAATCTGGTCCCAACCCGAAAGAAGTCTAGGGAAATCAGGATTTACATTGATTTCTGAAACCTGAACAAAGATTCTCTAAAGGACAACTACCCATTTCCAAAAAGGGATCACATATTACAGAAGGTGGTTGGATCCAGCCGAATCTCCTTACTGGATGGTTTCTCAGGTTATAACTATGTTCTTGTTCATCCATATGACCAAGAGAAAATAGCTTTCACAACACCTTGGGGCACCTTCATGTACGTGAAAATGCCTTTTTGGTTGATGAACGTCGGGGCCACTTTCCAATGAGTAATGGACATCGCTTTTGTGGAAGAACTTGGAAAATTTATTGTCATTTATCTAGACGACGTAACTGTTTATTCCCAATCCAATGTCGAACACTTAAGACATCTCAGACGAGTGTTTGAGAAATGTAGAAAGTTTGGGATTTCTCTAAATCCTAAGAAAATACTTTTTGGATTAGAGGAAGGTAAACTGTTGGGGCACATAATCTCTAAGGATGGAATTAAGATAGACCCCAGTAGAATCAAAGCCATTCAGACACTAGAACACCCAAGGAATATCAAGGAGTTACAGTCCTTCATTGGAAAAATAATTTTTCTAAGAAGATTCATACCCAACCTGGCCAAGATTCTCAGGAACATCACAAACATGTTAAAAAAGGAAACAAAAATAAAATGGGATATTGAATCTAAGCAGTCTTTTGAACAAGTTAAACGTGCACTCACACAGGCTCCAGTCTTGATCAGTCCTGATTTCACCAAAGATTTTTACCTTTTTTCTTTCGCCTCTGAACATACCATTGCAGCAGTATTATTACAGAAAAACAACGAAAGGTATGAACAACCCATAGCCTTTTTCAGTAAAGCGTTAAGAGATGCTGATTTGAATTATAAAATAATGGAGAAACAAGCTTTTTCCCTGGTGAAAGCCATAAAGGATTTTAGAGTATATATCCTCCATTCCCACACCATCGCTTATGTTCTGAACGCAATTGTAAAAGACATTTTAACTCAGGACAATCTAGATGGCGAAAGAGGAAAATGGATTGCTATCATTCTGGAGTACGAAATAGATATTAAGCCTACTAAACTGATTAAAGGTCAAGGTCTAGCAAAGTTAATGGCTGAATCCAATTTCCATGCTCTTGATATTAATTTCTTAGTTGTAGTAGATGAACAGGGAGAGCAGGCAACTCCAAGCGTGAAAGAGATTTTTTTGAACTCTCCATGGTACGCAAACCTAATATTTGTTTTGCATAACTTACAAGCTCCCCCTGGTTTGACCAAGACTAAAGCTTGGTTTTTGAAATTAAAAGCATTAAAATTTTGCATTTTAGAAGGCAATCTATATTGGAAAGATCCTGGAGGTATTTTGTTGAATTGTCTATTAAAAGATGAAGCTGACAAGGTATTGCAGGATTTTCATGCAAGAGACTGTGGTGGTAATCTAAGTTGGAAGACCACAGCTAACAAAATTCTCAGAGTTGGTTTCTATTGGCCTACGCTATTCACGGATGTGCATCAGAAAGTGACTTCGTGTTATAAATGCCAGGTGTTCAAGGGAAAAAAGAAGCTTCTTCCTTTGCCCCTAAAACCAATCTCTGTTGAAGCTCCTTTCCAGCAATGGGGATTAGAATTTATTGGAGAAATACATCCTCTCTCTTCGGGCCAGCATAAGTGGATTCTTACTACTACAGACTATTTCACAAAATGGATCGAAGTTGTACCAAGCAGGCAAGCTAATGATTTTGTCATTATTAAATTTCTTGAAAACAATATCTTGTCTTGTTTTGGATGTCCTAGAAAGATTATAACTGACAATGCAGTTGATTTCTGATATAATAAGCTTATAGACTTTTGCAACCAGTATCATATTGGTTTGGGTCATTCCACAACTTATTACCCTCAGGGAAATAGGCTGGCAGAATCATCCAATAAGACCCTAGTGAACATTATTAAGAAGACTTTGAAAGAAAACAAAAAATCATAGCATAACAAGCTGGTTTTCGCACTATGGGACGATAAATTGACCACCAAGAGGTCAATTGGTATGTCACCATATCAGCTGGTCTATGGCACTGAAGCAATTTTTCCCACTTCCTTAGGAGTTCCTGTAATGAAATTGCTACAAGATATGCAGGTCGAGTTGAACGATTCCCAAAAAAGGATAAACCAGATGATCCACTTGCAGCAGTCTAGAGAAGAAGTATACAACAAAACTCAGGTTGTCCAAGAAAGCATCAAAAAGATCTTTGACAAAAGAACTAAATAGGATGACTTTGAGCTAGATGACTTGGTTCTGAGATGGGATGCCCAAAATGAAGATAAGGGGAAGCATGGAAAATTTGAAAGTCTATGGAAGGGACCTTTCATAATTCAAGCATTCAGAGGAAATAATGCCTTCTTGCTCAACAACAGCGATGGGACCAATCTGGCGGGAGGACCTGTAAATGGCAGAATCTTGAAGCACTATTCACCTCCTCAGTAGGGACCTTTAGTCACACTTTTCCATTGTACAAACCATTTTCATTTTGCTTACAATATTTTGAGTGAAATAACTTTGATCAGGTGGTTGAAGCCCGTAGAGAAGGCCCTAAGCCACTGACCATTGTCTTCCAATTTTCAAAAATAAAACCAATCAAGCAACAAAGGCAACTATGGAGAAAGTTTTTCAGAACATCAGGAATCAGGATTCTTGGCACTTCACAAGGAGAGTACCATCCCCAGGTGGAGTCATTGTTATAACCCTATAATTTATAGGATCAACTGGTGACTGAAATGTTATCTCTTTAAGTGTTTTTGTTTTTCAAATGATTTTCCATTCTGCAAATAATTCAAAAAAAAAATAAAAGAAAAATAAATAAAAGAGGGCATAAAAGAAATTCAATAGATCCCCATGCAATAACAATGATTTGTTCCATACCGTTCAAGCATGGACAAGTTATTTTAAATTTATGTTGATAGGAGTAGTGAATAAGCTTGGCTAAACTGTTTAATCTTAGCCAAGCGATTTAGGTTAGTTAGTGAATAAATTTGACCAAACTACCTAATCTTGGTCAGATAACCCCAGGATAGAGTAATTTCTTAGTCCAACAGTTTAATCTAGGCTAATTGTCATAGATAATTAGGTTAGAGCATAGGGTAGTTTTCTTTATCTCAATAAAACAAGAATGATGATCAATGTTGAACCATATCTTTGAGGTTCAAAAGGTTTGATGTCTAACCCCTTGGTAATAAAAACATGGAAAATCTTGGGGAAAACCACGATATGCACTTATCCTAAGTTTTTCGAAGCACATATGCCTTCGCGCTCATAGTTAAGCATAGTGCATAAATGAATGGCTCAGATGATCATGCTCAGATCTACAGGTGACAAGTCTTTTTGGACCCCCCCCCTACCCCCCCGACCATTCTACCTTTAACGGTGGGGGGGGTCCAGAATCGCAGATAACAGAAGTGCACATTTGAACGACTCAGGAGTCAACGCCTAGATCCACGGCCTAGATTGGATTTCGGACCCCCCCCGGGATCGTTCTTCTTTTAATGGTGGGGGGGGGGGTCCGGAATGTTGGTTAAATATCGTGCACAAATTTGCGATTGAAAAGAAAGAACACAAATCAATGAATCATGGTGTTTTTCGGACCCCCCGACCGATCTGTCTTTAACAGAGGGGGGGGGTTCAGAATGGATTATTTTCTAGCAGTCCCCTTATCTCTACGTGTTAGGAATCTATTGGTTCAGACTCCCACTGCCTCCCAAGTTCTGACATACCTTGTCACCCCATGACATCATTATCCACATTTTTCCCCTAGAGGTCATGTCTCATTACTCTGTCAGTCCATTCCCCTTGTTCTCCCTTTACAATTCCTCTCACCATGGGTACTCCCCAATCAACTCACACCATGTCGCCTAGTCATATTCTTCAGTCATTGTCACCTACCATCTCACGCTCTAAATGACCCATTGGCCATTTATTATTGGCTAACCTATCCATTAACCTGCTAAAATGTCTCCCACGCCCAACGGGTATCCATTTTCTCAAAAACTACCTTCACCCTTCTTTCCCTCATCATTCACCTTGTCGTTGCACCAGAGAATTTTTTCCCCATTTTCCTCTCTGTTATAGTCAATCGCCCAATGCCACCATCATCCCTTCTAACCTTTTTTTTTTACTTGCAGGTATTGTTATAGTGATGGCGCCAAAATCAAAGAAAGAAGAGGCCCAGGAGAATCCTTTCCTCTTGCCTCCTGTCGACCTAGGCAGGCTCCATCTGGCCGACAAAGACCATTTAATCGCAGACACTAGATGCGAATTTGACTTCGTGGACTTTCAGTCATGGATCAAAGAGGTTTTCCTTGACCAGAGCGATGAAATTGGGCTCTAGGATTCCAGCCTTCCCCTGTATCTTTTCCCCCAGGTTCACCATTTCCCATAATTCACCCTCAAATGCCAGGCTCACTACCTCCCTGACCAGAGAGCCATAGTTTCTTCATCTGGAGAAACTTTGTTCTTCATTACACCACAAGACATTGATCAGATGATGCAAATACCCAGAGCTGAATCCACCTCACCTTTCAACCTTGAAAACATCACAGAACTATACCATAAATTATCATTCCCCCAAAGAGCTCAGATTTTCGAGCTTTTTCTCCCACAGGCCGCTCTGCTCCCCACTACAAATCCCCTGTATCCTTCATCCCTATTCTCAATAAAGGGAAACCAGGTCATCTCGTCACTTTAGGCCCTGCTTGGGTATTTTTCGGATCAATGGGTGGATGAACCCATATTGGGTTTTTTATCCATCTTCTCCACATATGAGAAACCCACCACTTAGTTCGACTACAACGCCTTCCTAGTAGACAACATTCATGAGAAATTCTCAAATTTCACCACAGAAGGCATGTTTCGGTATTCCTCAATACTGGCTTACATGTTCGTATTTTTTCAAGCGGACAAATTATCTTTGTCCAAGCAAAAGATGGACAAGGATGGGAGGCCACAGGTGGTGACAGCATGGACTTCACTACTCAGACACAAATCTACATAATTCAGCTTCAAATAGTTTATCGAGCAGTTCTACCATCCCATGGTGAGCATGCTCAGTGGTAGACCTAAGCCAAGAATAAATGAGGAAATTTAGAGGATCTTACACCTTTCAGATCCTGCAAAAATGGGAGACCGATACCTGTACCAGGACCACACAGAGTTTAGAGTGTATGGGTGCGAATTGGCTCCATACAAGTTATCCAAGTATCTGCCTGTGAGGATATTTTCCCTAGAGTACATAAGGTATATGATCAACTCAAATGACATACATTTTGTGTCTCTGAAAAAGAAGCAACAACTTAGGATCAAAGGGCAAATAGGATCATTCATCTGCAATAGCCGAGGTGTTGGGGAGGAAGCAGATAGACTGTTGAAGGAGATGAAGTTTTTTGTTAGCTTCATATGGCATTATGATCCCTACGGGATAATTTCAGAGATAAGAGTTAAGAATAAGAATATCCCATATGTCCACACATCCAGGCCTGAGATAGAAAAATTCGCCAACTAGACAGAATGGGAGCCAAACACTCTGGTTGAGACAGAACAGTAGGACCTTTCGGTCACTATCTCACAAACAACTACACCACAGGATCCCAAGGAGAAAATGCCCAGGAAGGACACTTCACCTTCCATCACTGAAGTATCATCTGAAGAGTTCCAATTACACACCAAGCGGCCAAAAACCAGTCAGGCACTCGACACGGTTGGTGAAAAGGGAATTCAATCCACTACAACTATGGAGGTTGATCGGTCGCTCCTTAGTACTAGTAGAAAACAAATTATGACTATAGTGTTGCCCAAGAGGCCTACAGATACTCCACCAGTCAACCAATCAAGCAAAACAGGACCAAAATTGAGTATTTTTGAGAAGTATGATCTGATCAAAAAGAAAAATCAAACGCTGACCAGCAACACGTATGCTCAATTCTTGAAGCAAACATCAACTGCACAACACAAAATATTGTTTGCATTCGACACTGAGAAGGGTAGAATGCACATGGCGTTTATGCAAGCATAGGTGCCAAACCCGAAAGTAATCACTGATTACAAAAGGGAAACATTTGAATTCCAGACTAAGCATGTGCATCCAGCTGATCGAATGGATCTGCAGAGGAAAACTGGAGAAATGGTTTTCTCCACATTGGCACATGCTTCTACTACTGCCTCCAAGTTACAAGTATCTTTGAACAATGTCCAAACGCAACTAAAGTTAGAAAAAATATCATCCTTTGCCAAGGATAACAGGATTAAGACGTTGGAGGAACTGATCCTCAAGATCGGATATGATCCCTCAAATGTGAAAGCAGTCGAGGAGATGCTCAAAAAGAAAAATGTTGATATAGCATCTTTAAGGAAACAATTGAAACTTCCACCAACATAAGATTCATAGGCAAAGGAAATAGTGGAGACAGAAGGGGAAAAGGATGAGATGCTCAAGCTCATCATGGAGCAGAATGAATAGTTGAAGGAAATGGAAGTGGAATTGAAAAAACTAGTGAAAGAGAAGGAGCATTCAAAGCCCATGGAGGTCATTCCACTGAGTGCAGTCCCACTCATAGGAGTGAGTACAACGTCTATAGCAGAAATTCCCTCGACAACTCCACTGACATCTCTGGAGAAAACAGATGAACTGGCTAAGTCCATGGAGGAGATGAATTTTCAAGAGACAAAGATTAGCAAACTCAAAAAGGAGATTGAGAACCTTCAGGAACTCAATTCTTCTTACCAAACTATCTACTTCAAGGAGAAACAAACATCAGACCAACTCAAACATGAATTGCAACAGCTTCAGAAGCAAATAGTGGCAGGAAAAACACTGGCTGAGGTCAAGGAAAGTGTCTGGATGGATATCATCAAGTCCATGAATGAAATATGGTCGATGATACAAATCATGTTCAAGCATAACGAGCTAGTGCAAAGAAGTGAGCAGGCTATCAAGAAGATAAGAGCAGAACTGGGAGAGATGCCCACAGAAGCTGCTGAGATCATCAAATTTATGAATTCCAAAACTAGAGAGGAGCTAGAGGATTTTAAGATTGAAGATAGGACAGAGACCATCCTTGATGTCAAGAGGGTCCTAACCAAGAGAGGACTGATGCTACAGCTGGAGGAAAAGGTCCAAATCATGGACGCAGGAGTGCAAAGATTTTTCAGTAAGATCGAAGCTCTGCAGAAGAAAGGCTTCCTAGTTTGAGAGTTATAAATGACAAGTTAATGACACTCGTTGATTACAAAAAGAAACTAGCCACTGTGGCTAAGGATGTCTAAAAATTATCAAGAATACAAGACATTATCACGGGCAAGGCATTCTTAGATGCTTTATAGTTAGACATCAGCATACAGTATGAGATCCAATACATCTTTATCATCAAGCAAACTTTTTCCAAGTACATAGAGATGGATGAAGTATACCGAAGATTGCTCAAAGTCAGCGTTCCCAGTCACCTTCGGTGGGAAGATCTTTGCAATCTAATCGAGTAGTCAATGAGATGTCCAAGCCTAGTCAGCTATCCATTCAGACAAGGTCATGCAAAAGCCTCACCAATGGTTCACCCCAAGAAATCAGCATGAAGTTTCAACACATCATCAAGTAGTTTCCTAAACTTTTGTATCTTGTTAAGTTAGTTAGCTAAATTTAGATTAGCCATGTCCTGATCTTTAATGACAGGATTGTATGTAATTTTGGTTATAAATACTTCACAATTTGAAGTACTAAGGGTTGATCTTTATGCCCTACAAGCTACAAGACTCTAATTTTTATCAAGAGATCTTCCAGTAATACAAAGAGACATTTTCACAGGATTCTCCCGTGTTATTCATTGGTGATGTTTTATTTTCTATGTTGAATGTTCTTCTTGCTTAGTTGTCATATTGTTTTCTAATCCAAATCTTTTAAAAGTAACGCATGTTGCAGTATTTATCTTTGTATACCCCGTTTCAGACTTTGAAAGATTTTAATGTTCATCTTCTGATATTACAGTGAAGAAATTCTTAAATGCTTCTTTACTTTAATTGATATTCTCATATTTTCTGCTATTCATCATTTTACTGCTAAAAGAATCCAACGAATGCATTATCTTTCCCTGTAAAAATAATCTTTTGTTTCTGGTTTAGATTTCTATCTTTATAACACAGACCCCATAGCCCATTGGATGCGTAAATCCCATTCAGCCAACTCAACAAAAACAAAAAACCAATGAATCTTATTTTGTATAACTAGCCTAATATCTTAAGGTTAAAACATATGTAAATCATACAGAGAGATCCTTCTCTGAAGCTGGTAGGGCTAGATTCCAGTTTCAAAGTGGTTGGATAAAGTTACCTCTCATAGATTTCTTCTTTTCTGACAACCTCTGGGAATTTACAGAGCATTAACAATACGCATGTTGTCCCACTATAGGGCACGTACACCTCTGTAATTCCTCAAAAAAACAAATAAACAGACAAAATGACAAGGCATGGAGAACTGGTATGGCACCAACAGGTGACCAGACCCCTTGAAAGACTCAACAAACTTAACAAGAAACTCAAAAGGTAATAAAATCAATCAAACACAAAAAACATCCCCTAAAACCCTAGAGGCTTCCCTAGTATGGTCTCCAGTTCTGCTAGCAGGAAAAACCCCTTATGGCTACACCAGGGTTTACAATGTAGGCAAATCAATAACTGTTTAAAAGTCTCCTACTTCTCTAACTACCCCAAACATACCCCAGACTTATGTAATAAAAAATTATAACGATAAGCATCAGGTAATTGTATCTTTACTCTACGTCCAGTGTAGATCCTCTCGTGCTTGATATCTTCACTGACTGCAAACCTCCTCACAAGGCCGACATGCATTCAAAGATAGATAAACAGATAACTATAAGCATACATTTCATACATAAATAAGGGTTAGATGTTAGAATAAAAACATAAAACAAATGCAAACATTTGACACATCATGTTTTAGGACAGGAAAAGTACTTCTTTTATTGATAATACAATGATCACTTACAACCAAAGTCAACTACTACTCCTTGAACCTAGTAAGGGCTACTCTTCAGCAAGATCCAAGTGCACCTCTGTGTATCTTTATTCTCTTAACCTTCTTCTTGGGAATTGGATCTTGGTGAAGAGGACCCCGGACTAGGTTCAAGGAGTAGTAGTTGACTTCTGAGGCAATTCTCACAACAAAGCTGCAAATGCTTTGGGCAAGGAGGGGATGTGAAATGGGAAGAGTTTCACTATTATTATGTCTAGATGTGGAATGAGACACCAACACCTCATTTTATATGGGAAAAGGATGGTTATTCAGTTGGGTGATAGGATATAGGCGGTGGATTATTTGGGAAACTACCCAATAGCCTATAATCTCAACAAATTCCTTGCAACTTTTGCAAGTATACATGGGTTGTAGTGGTGTAGCTAGCATACATACATGGGTTGTAGTGGTGAAGCAAGAATATTTACATGGGTAGTATTGGTGTAGGGTGCGTACATATTCAAAAAATGAGTTTTTAAGAAGAGAAACTCAGTGATGGCTTGGTAAAATTTGCAGGTAAGAGGGCCAAATGACAAGTATGCATATGTAGAGCAATTTAGGGTTATAACACCAAGTAATGGATCTGATCTTGATGAAAATAACACTTAATAAGCTTATCATACAACTGATTTTACCTTGGCACTTGTAATACCAATCTTAGGTGATGTTCATGCTCTTCCTCTGACTTAGAATAGACAAGTATGCCATCCATGAATAATATGACAAATTTATCCAAGCAATTTCTGAATATGCCATTCATTAAGAACATAAAGACAGTTGGTGCATTAGAAAATACAAATGGCACCACTACAAATTCATAATGTCCATACCTGGTTCTAAAGGTTGTCTTATGGATATCTTCTTCCTTGATTCTTACATGATGGTATCGTAATTTCAAGTCTATCTTGGAAAATATAATTTCCCCTATTAGTTGATCAAAGAGGTCATCAATTTTGGGTAGTGGGTACTTGTTATTCATGGTGGATTTATTCAGCTGTCGAAAGTCAATACACAGCCTCAAAGTTCCATATTTATTTTTGACAAAAAGTATTGGTGCTCCCCAAGGTGAAACACTTGGACGTATGTATCATTTCTTCCACAATTCTTCCAACTGCATTTGTAATTCTTTTAATTATGGTGTACTCATTCTGTAAGGTTTTTTTGACACTGGGGAATATACTAGCACTAAATCAATAGAGAAATATATCTCCCTTTTTTGTGGCAACCCTGGTATTTCCTGGAATACATCTTCAAATTCTTGTAGTACCAAAAAATCTTCAAGGCTTGGCCCCTTTGTCTTTTCTGGATCCTCGACATGGGTTGCTATCAATTAACATCCTTTTCTAAAACATCTCTTTAGTTGTAAGGATTAAATGTCCCTTATAGAGATGGGTCTTGGAACTCCTTTCACAGTGCTATATTTTCCATCTCCATCAAGACATGTAAATGTCTTTCTATGACAATCTAGGACAGCATGATTCTTTTCCAACCAATCCATTCCAATTAGAATATCATAAGATCCCAACGGTATGATATTCATATCAGCACTAGTATTCACCCCATTAAGACTTATGGAACAACCTTTGACCATATCATGGATTCTCCTTTTGGTTCCAGTGGCTAGCTGGACCAAACTTGATTTTCCAATATTACTTTTATCCAAATGTAAACTATCCACTATTTTAGGATCAATGTAACAATGACTTGCTCCTGAATCAATTAAAATAGAAACAAGATGATTTATGATCTTACTTTCCACCTGGATCATATTGGATTGGTGCTCTGCTTGTCGATCATCTAAGGCTACATAAATTCTTCCCATGTCTTCTATTGTTGTATCCTCTTGGATGTTGTGCACGGTCTTCACTCTATCCTTTCTGTGTGGGAAATCCTTGTACAGGTGATCTTCTTTACATCCCCAACATTGGATTGGTGGTCTTCTCCTTTTCCCAAGGAGTCTTCTTTATTGGATTCATCCTTAGAATATTGGTCTTGATGATTTTTATTAGGTTAATTTCTGTTGAAAGGAGGTTTGAATCCCCTCTTCCTCTAATCAGACTTCTCCTTCTTCTTATCCTTCCAATATTTCTGAATGGATTCTTTTCTCTGGCCTTGCTTATATAGGTACTTATCCTTCCTAATGGTCTCAATCAATTTTTTGGGCTCATCATACCGAATATTTTCTTTACAAAAGGATGGCAGTGCACTCAAAAACCTTTGTATTCTCACCTTCTCATCATTTATGAACCCTACATATTTTAACAACCCCAAGACCTTCTTTCAATACTCTGCCATGGTTTTTCTTCCCATTCTAAGTTCAAATAAATTCTACATTTTCTTGTCATAGAAGTTCTCTGATAGGTACTCCTTCTGAAAATACTTCTTGAACTGCTTCCAAGTGATCCCATTCTCATTAATATGATCAACTTGCTTCAGCTAGTCCCACCACATAGAAAATTTTCCATGTAAATGGTAGGTGGAAATTTTGGCTTCTAGGTTTGATGAATAGTTATGCAATTGAAAATATCTCCTGAGTCCAAGCAACCATGCCTTGACATCATATTCCCTTTCTCTTTCACCATCAAAGGATGGTGGCTTAAGATTCCTCAACTCTCCTTGCAAGTTGTCCAATTCATGTATTCTTCTTTTGTGCCTAACAAGAGACACCTCTGGACTACTCATGGAGTCTTCATATTCATAAGACCTTATTTCTTAGTAAGGAGATGAGTTTTTTCTGAGTTCTGCTAGAACTTCTTGAATAACCAACTCTCCTATGGTTATCTCTTCTTTCATGATACATGCCTCCTTCCTCTTTTTTTGAGCCATTCTTTGTTTGCATTTGCAACTAATTTAAGCTCTGCATCACTCCAAAATTTATTTGACTTTGTTCTCTCATCAGCCTCTCATTATCTATTTTGTAACTCTGCACTTTTATTCTCAAGCTTCTTAAAGTTTCTACCAATGTTTCTTTCTCCCCTCTGCCCTTGTGTCCATTGGATTATGTCTTTGCATTACCAACTCTGATATCCTAACCTTTGGCCTCCTTATCATGGCTGGAAAATCCCTGTCCTTCTTCCATTTATTGAATACACATTATGAACTGATATGTTTAAACCCCTTAATTCTGCAAAATCTGTAAGTGACCATTTTGTTAGAATTAAGCATATGATAAACAAAATTTTCCAAACAATGTTATAGGTCCTTTTTCTTATCAATTCATGAAGAATATATATATCAGTATACATCATATAACACTTCCATGTTATCCCTTAGCCGATACAGAATTCAATTATGCACAGGAGCTTCCTTCAAACAACTTCCCCAGGTGACCACGACTTGAAATCACAGGCTTAATCCTTCCTTAGCGCTTCGCTCTATGTTCTTCCACACGAGATTTTGCATGAACAACATAATCGAGGAGTGGGTTATGTCCTAGGCCCTTTTTACCTTATCATGAGACTGACACTAGGACCAAGTCCTTTGGTTGTTCTTTGTTGTCAACTTCCAATTTCCCCCGAAGTTGCACTTCACCGAAGTCTTCACTAAATCCACTAGCAAAATCGGATGATCGAGACTTGATCTCCCATTGAATGGATGGCCCTACCCCCATCTAGAGGATTCAATGGAAATCGACGATTGTGAATTAATCAAACGTTGAGATGGAAAAATCTCTACCAATTCAAAAATTTGTTGCTCCAGGGCTCTGAGACATTCATTTCATGTGTCTCTCAATTCCCCTAGAGTGGAAATCCTCTATTGTACTTACCTTGATATTCATGCTTTATCCAACAATCAAAAGAGGTCTCGAAGGGATCCTAGATTGACAGGTTGTGTGCCTTTATGACTTTGGGCTTCGACACTTTTCACTGTCAAAAAATTAGAAACCCCCAAAGTCACATACTCCTGGAACTGACACGGCATTATGATGTCACCCAGGGTGATGTGGACCCATGGAACATGTGCCATGTGTTACTAAAAAACAAACAGATTGGGGTCTAAAAGGTGTTGAATCTGGGTGACATGTGTCCCCACATGGCCCCCTACCATGTGGCATAAGCCACATCATCAATTGAATCTGGGACTCTGGAGCTTCGGGCTTCAGAAGTTTCCCAACTCCAATACACGCTACCTCCTGAATATTCAAAAGCCAAACTGAAATATATGGCTCACACTTCTCCCATGGGAAATGGTTGTGGTTAACTCTGGGCTTCAGACTTCGGGGTTTCTCTCTCCAGACAAACCCCACACTCCCTAACTATCGAACGTCGAAGTGGTGAGGTTCCGAAGCTCTGAAACCTCTCTATCCTTCCACCCTTGATAGATATGATGGCCTGAAACACTCATGAAGTACTCCCCGCCATCTAACGGTCAACGAGACTTCAGGACTCTGGTTCTTTGAGACTCCAGGTTATAGCAGTTCATCAAAGTTTAAAACTCCCAAAGTGAAAACTCCCGAAGCGGTCAATTTTGATTGACCACAATCAACGCCGGAGATCCCTCCATGCCTCCCATCATATCAGACGGTTGATAGGGCTTAATGAATTTAACCTTCATTAATTTAGGCCTCTCCCGCCTACCAAGATCGACAAAGTGGCAAAGTTCTGAAGTCCTTCCTTCCCTGCTTGGCTGCAATCAACTGTTTATGATCGATTAGCTAGATTCAATGGATGGGACTTAATTCTTACCCCAACCTCCTAGTCATCCCCATCAGAAAGCCCCTATTCACCTGCCCTCCAATCCAACTATCCAAATATCTCTTGATCCCATGGTGTTAATCATTCCTGAATTCCAAAGGGACGGTCACTATTCTTCAATCCCTTACTAAGGATCTCATACATTCTATCTTATGTGTGGACTCTGCAACGCCATTCCTCCTAAGCTCCACGACTTCAAGGTCATAACTCGATCTCAACCACAAGATCGTGTTTAATAGATCTGGCCCATTTCGGCCCAATGTTTCAACCAGAATCTCTTATACCAATCTATAACGTACCCAACCACCCACAAACCAGGCTATGCTAACTTTGAGTCCCCTTCTGGAACTAATTTGACTTCTGGTACATTCTTGAATAATAAATATGCATGAAATGGTCACATGCATACATCAAGATTATATTATAACATAAGAGAAATGAATTGTATGTCATGCACAATAATAACCAGCAATCATACATATTCTAAATATTGAATTCAACGATAAATAAATACACAGTGGAATGAATCATACATAGGTAAATAACCATAACAGAGAGAACTTATCTTTTCTGAAAACAAGAAACCAATTGGTTGCAGACCAAGAATGTTCCTCCCAACCATAGAAATTGTTGTTCCAAGTCTCAATAGTAGTGTCACCCCCCATCCATGGATATGAATCCAAAAGGACAGTTCTAGAGTGTCACCATGCTTCCCAAACCAGTCATCACTCAAGATCTCACGGGCTTCCAAGCACCCACAACAATCCAAATACCCAAATCTCTTCTACCCAGCCTACACAACCCAAGAAAATGGACCGCCCTTCTCTGCCACACAATCCCTTAGGTTTTCCATCTCCTTCCATGGCTCCAGTGCATCTGGTCAAGAATCTTTATGTTGGGACTCTCAAGACTTGCAGTTGTGAGTAAGACTATGCACAAACCAAAGCATCTCAGAAATGCAGGTCTTGATTCATGGTTGGATTAAACAAATAGTCTCTACAACCAATAATAACATGGATGATCTTTAATATTTCATTTTTCCTTTCCCAAGCAAAGACACAAATTAGGAAAGATGAGTGGGTGGTGGAATCAACCAAACTGAGAGTGAACGAAATTGATGAACAAAATGGTAAGGAAATGTCTTGAAAAATGAGCAATTGAGTGAATGGGAGAAGAAAAAAAAACAGCAAAAGGACCAGAACAAGAATGGGAGTCAGAACCCCCAAACAGACCAAGGATGGGTTTATGTAATTCTTGGAATTAAGGAACCACTTGGCCTTCCCCCCAAGAAGCTCATGTAACTATTATTCTCCATTAAGACAATAATGGGTAAATAAAAAATATGAAATAAACACTTATCCCCTCAATCCCCCTCTCTTGTGGAATCACACACCCTTATAACTATTGTCCTTGTCCTTCTAGCAGCCAATGATGTATTTATTATTAATAATGATCAAAACATTACATTTCCTAGGCACATTGGCCTCTTAATAATTGTTTAGGAACTATGGCCTTTCATAACTTAACAAAATACAATATTTAATATGGGGTTCAAAACCTGGGGTGTTACACATTACAAGTCTATATTCCAAATTTTTCCATCATTGGTACTTGATGATAGTGAATTCCAAACATTGGAAAGAGAGTGGAGGCATGAGTTGGATGAAATTTTAGATTCCATTGAAGAGAATGTAAACATAAATATCAAACTAGTGGTTGTTATGGGAATTATCGGTAAATGTGGACATAAACATATCTCCCTAGATCCACCTAGATCTAGAACAAAATAGAATAGGACATGACACTTTCCCTAATCTCTAATCATTGAGTTTAGTATCAAACGAAAGATGGGCAACATATCGTTTAAATATCGCTTCCTCTTGTTGTCATTGTCCTAGCTCCACTCCAGTGCTCCTGTGATATTAGATCTGTAAGGGAACACAAGCCAACCAAATTTAAATCAATATAGCATACTAAAACAGAACTTATGCATGTGATCAAGGAATCATACAATAAAATGAGACGAGTTTTATAGGAAAGAAAAATATCACTGTATTATATGATAATGCAAGTGGAGATTACAACCAAAGCCTTGATGTTGCAAAGTCCCCTTCTAATGACCCTTTTCTCCAACACACACTTGCTCCAATATTGAATGAATAAGATCCACAATGACTTGATAAACTGAAATGAAGCTCTCAAGAATGACTCAATGCAGAATTCTCCATACAATCTTAGCCAATTCAACCTTCATTAACCTTAAAATCAACCTTCTTGCTTGTTTTCTTATTGCTTAACCTTTTCCATGAGAAATCCCCCATTTAGGAGAAAAAGAGATGTTTAAAGAGATTAGGATGATCCCACCAAATAAGAGAAGTGAGTAGGATCCCAACCATATGGATGCCACCTCACCTTCTAGAAGATCCCCTTCTAGAAATTTCATGAAGTTCGACCTTTTCTTAACCTTTTGGCATCGTCGCACCCCAACTGTAGAGAAACCTATAGAGACATCGCAAACCAGTTTTAGGGCAGAGTGTGGTGACCAGGCATTGCCACACCCTTCTTATGATGCAGCCTGTGACGACCTTCCTTAATAGGGTTTTTTAGAAAAGGAAGCCAGCCACTTTCCTCATAGAGAAAGGATATTTTTGGGAACATGAACACATGTTGTCAGTGGATCACTAAGATGTACAAAATAATGTGTAACATAATTCCCCCCAAAGTATGATACTAGAACTCATGACAGCCGAAATACTTTTTAAAATGTGTGTGTGTCAAAAACAAAGAGTGCATCAGTCAGAAACCTGCAAACAGTCAAGAATCAACATAATAATATACCATTGTCTGAGGTAGGAATTCCCATACTCAGATTACAAAGAGTCAAATGAGTCATGGCCACTAAATATACACTGTGGATCCATGTCATCATGAATTGGTGTTGATTCTCAGTTTTGACACTTCTATTACCCTATATTATCTCTGTCTGAGTCAATTTTACCTATGTTACGAGTATAAACTTGACTATTTCTTCCATAAATACACTTAATGACCTTGTTCATGTGCATATAGAGGTAATTTATGATTAAGGCATGTTTTGTTTATTTTTCTTGAGTTAATTCGATTAAAATGCTTGATTTTGTATAATCCTAATTGTTTTACTCCTAAGAAGTCTATTTCAGTACCCAAAGCAGTTTTGATCCGGTACTGTTTGTTGTGCTATTCTGGTACTAGCCTATGTTATTTCGGTACTAGCCTACACTATCCTGGTACCAAAACCCCGTGTGTATTACGGTACCAAATCTCTTGTTGAACGAGCATGCAGTTGGATATTCCAAGAAATCAGTTGGATCGAAGCCTCTAAATTAGTTTTCAATATCACAATCGACTTCATCACTAATGCACTTCGTGTCATGAGGATGAAGTCCATACCTAGATATTCATTGTAAATGGCAATTGTAATATTTTAAAAATAGTTCGATGCTTATCCTTAGATCTTGATCGTATTGGCTCACCTTCTTTATAAAGGGATGTTGTATAGGAGATAGGATAGATACGTATGAATGTAATGAAGAAATTCATAAGAACTAGATGATGCATATTGTTTTGATGTACGAGATGATGAGTTGTTGATTCAATTTACCATTTGAAGAAATGCAAACGATCTGTTATCCAATTTTTGGGTATGATTAAAATGTCTTAGTTTGTTATCATTTTAGATGTACCTTGTTGGTTCAGCAAGGGCCCACCATCCCAACTAAGGTAAACCTCCCTGTAAATGTTTTATGTGATTGTGTGAGTGTGCATATATAATAGTTTTTTTTTGTCAATGATTTTAAATGAATTTTAATTACAACACAGAATCACTTGCTTTTGAATCAGTGTGAGCAGTTAGACATTGGACAACATAGTTAATTTCGTTTCTTTTCCTATAGGTTAACATTTAAGAATCTGATGTGTGGGATTTCTTAGCAAACAAACATTGTTATTCTGAGTTTGAGATAGTATTTTTCTTAGTGGGTATAGGAACCAGAGGACTTTATCTCTCATTTTCATGTTCTATAATGAATTCTCTTAGTTATGTTGATCATTCCTTGTACTAAAGAAGGTTTTCTTGAGTACAACAGAGTGAGAATTGATTTTTGAGTGACTGGAATTGATTGTTAGTCATTGTTTTGATTTCTATAGGAAACAAACTCTTAACTTCATATCTCTAATTCATAAGCCTAGAATGAAAAGACTTGTTACCTAAGAAATAACCTTTTTGATTTATTGTTTATTTGAGAAGTTTTGTTATCATTTTTCTCTTCTAAGTTTGAAGTTGTGTGAAGCATTTAGATATCCTAAAACATAGTGTTAATTGATGATTGGTTTAGTTTCTATAGGGGACAGATTCAAATTCCATATTTTTATTTCATGAGCATGTAAATGGACAGATTCATTACCTGAGCAAGAACCTTTAGATCACATGCTTGTTGGATTATGTTTATGAGTTTTGTTTTCTGATCTTTAAGATGTGTGAGGAAGATAGATTAAAAAGTTGTAAAATAGAGTATTGGTATTGATTTTTTCTTCTTTATGATATACTCATCATACATAGGAACCTATCTATTATCGACACATATAGTGCATCAACTCTACTGATTATGAATCATGGTTGATAATTTATGTTTGGTAATATATTATGCAAATAATTGCACCAACATTTTAGCGTCATTGTCGAGGAGTTGTAAACGGTAATAGTTATTATTTGAATTAGATTGCTTTAATGGTTTTGGATTGGTATTATGGATGACCTAAGGGAAGAGAGAAGATTTTAATACATGTGGGAAGAGCCCACGCATCCACTTTGGTGGGGTTTCTCCAAAGTTAGGTTGTCCTCTTTTCTTTTAATGCAAGTGTGTTTTTCCTTCTTTTATACAAAAATTGTGTTTTCATGATGAGCTAACTTGTGCGAACTGATAACCTGGTGACATAAGGGTCCCAATAATGCAAGGAGTTCAAGTTTGGTGTGTTTTGTTTTTTCAAATTGTTTTAATTTCTTAGTTTTAATATTCAAATCTTTGATGATAAATCATTTTTGGGGTGCTCTAAGAACCCCCGAGTACTAAGTTGTGTTGCGAGACAGGGATCATCAACCAGCTAGAGTAATTCAAGGATGATCAAGGGCTTGGATAATGTTCCTCCAATAACTTTCTCAAATTCTATTAGCAGCTAGGATATCTGCCTCTCAGGAAGAGCATATATTCATAGCAGTTAAGAATCTAGTTGTCTCTCCACAGGAAGATTTAAAAGTCTCATTGGATTCCTCTTGTCAATTCATTGAGGAGAATAAAGAATCATGGATAGAATTCAATGGAGATAGACCAATGGAAATTGATATTGAGGATTCCTTAGCATGCCTCTCAGCAGATCCTGTATGTACTCCAAAGATCAATCATATTGAAGAGGATACTCTGCATAGAATGGTAGAGGAAGATATTTAGTGTGACCTAAACAAAGAAGAGAAACAAGAATATAGTGATCCTATTGAAAGATGGTTTCAATTAGTTATTAGGTCATGCCACTCTTTTATTTTTTATTATTGCTTGATCTTGTCATCAAAGCTGTCGGTCCTTCATACTCCTGTATGCATTAAAATTTATCTTTTAAACCTGAGTATGGATATATTTCTAACCCTGTTACGCACATGGCTTCACCGGAAGTATTCTTATACTTGAAGGACATTTTATTTTGTTCAATTAGAGTAGGATAGTAAATAAATAAATAAATGTTGCAATGCAACCTATCTTTCATACTTTTCATAAATGGGAATGTCAAAAGTTAATAAAGCAATTAGTTTAAGATCTTTTGTTCCTATAGTAGATTTATTTTTAAAATTTATGATGATTTTTGTTTGGAATCTTATGAGAAGGGAATCTCTTCATCCTTCGATTGCACACATAATACTGGAAGGGTTTCAAAAGCGGAGAAGGCATCCTTGTCAACAAAAGATAACACTTAAGGGAGTGCTTCATGACCTATTTCTTCAAAATTCTTCTTTTTCCTTAAGTTGTTAAAAATGATGCATTCGTGCTTTACCTTTACCTATCTATTTTAAGACTGTTATTTCACAAGGATGATTAATTAAGTGATCTTTTTAATAGCAGTTGAAACTGAATTTTAATTACAAAATATTTTATTCATCGCTAATAATTCAACTTTTGACATTTTCCCTAAATTTTCTGTTTTTAAGCATGAATAACAACCTAGTTTTAATTAATTATATTGGTTTGTTTTTAGCAGATGTTCGCAACCCTATGAGCAGCCTTTTATCATATTGCATTGTTTGCATGAGGCCATGGAAAACCTCAAGCATGGGGGAGTGGTTTCTGAGACAGTAGTAGTTAGGATTATTATTTTTGTAATAAAAAGGGAGTGTCAACAGGAGAAGTGATCAGCCTGGTTCTAAAATCTCAACAACTGGTCATCCAATTCCAGAACACCCTCTTGTCATAGAGATTGGAATCCAGCAACCAAATTATTTTGCATTATTCCAATGCAAACTTAGAGTTCCTACATCTAGTGTTGGTATTTGTTCCATCTACATGGTTTTTCAGTTGAATAAAATCACATGTCCTCTTCCAAAACACCAAAAAACACCAGCTACTTCTACAAGATGAAGCCTACAAAAGTTTCAAAATCACTACCACTAGGTATTGTGTCAAAATCTCTTCAAGTACCAGAATACAATGTTCACCTCTATGTTCATCTAGTACCAATGGACATTTCTGTGCTATTTCGGTACTGAACCATCTTGATGCGCTCATCTGGTACTGGACCACATACAGTACTAAAAAACGTCTCCACGTTCATCCGGTACTGAAGGAGGAACCTTGCGTTATTCTGGTACTGACCATAAACCTGCACTCAGATGATCCAGTACTCAGGTGATCTGATACTGGTAATAAGGTGTTGGTAGCTCTAATCATATATTCAAGTTTTGTTGCTCGATTTAAGTACTAGGACATATAAATTTCAACATTTTTCATTTTATTAAATAAATTAGAATAATTATGCAGTAAACATATGGTTACTCTCAATTATTGCATGCTCCCTACCATGAACTTCTACAAGCCCTCATATACATCTCCTCGTATAGAAATCATTCATCCTGTCACTTTGTTTATGCCCTCTATTATGTTCCAGTACCATCTTGTTTCGGTACTATCTGTTATGATACTTCAGAAACATGTTCTGATACCAGTTACCAATTTGATATTGATGCCAAGGTGATATGATCTTTGTCCGGTGCTTAAAATCATTTTCACTTCAGGTAATTAGAGGTATGAGCTAATCTCTTCATGTTCTTTCTATCAAGGATCATGTAAGTCTGGTGTTGAATTGTTTTTACTCTCATGTGCATATTCCTCCTACATTTCTACACTCAACCCTAAATGAATCATCCTTGATATCCTTTAAGAAGACATTTCCACATTTATCTCTATATGATAATGGTTTCACTTGTCTTATTAGCTCATCATTTTGAAGAAGTGATTGCTAATTTAAATATCCATTGAAAACTGGTAACACCATTAGGTCAAATACCAACCTAGTTCATTCAAACAAGTTTTTATCCAAGTTTTTATTTACAATTTTCTCTTGGGAGGTATTGATGAAAACTTCATGTGGTGGACTGCCCTTGCAAAACCACAATGATCTTTCATGAGAACCCTAATAGGATTAACTAGAGGGATCTGTTAGTCATTATCTGAGATGTTCTGCTATACATTGAATAGATAAGATTTAAGTTGAATCTGGATGATGTCACCCTTGCGATAATTGAAAACAATTAATTATGTGCCTAATAACACTCTCATACCACCTGCCTTCCTTATACTCTAAAATTGTCAATGAACAGTATACATTATTCTAAATATTTTGAGTAATATAATAAAAATGAAGTATCAAGAAGTACAAGTAAACCTGTCGGGGTACTAAACAGGCCTGCTGTCAGTAGGGCCATGCTTGTATGGTACTAAGGTAAACTCGTCGGGGTATTGAACATGCCTGCTAGCAGTGGGGCTATGCCAGGTAAAGGGAGTTGAAAAACATGAAGTGCCACACCTAAAACTGAACAAAATCTCTTGGGTCTCATTCTGAAGCATTATCAAATCAAGGCTAGGATATGACCTTTATATCTCTAGGATGATGTTCTTAAGAACCTTCAAGTATCCACTATAGAGTTCTATCTTTAAAATAAATAGGTTTGCATGAGAAGTGGGACCCTGAGTATATGTAATTCACCTTACCTAAGCATCTTTATAAAGGGATGTTGTATAGGAGATAGGATATATACATATGAATGTAATGAAGCAAGTCGTAAGAACCGGATGATGCATATTTTTTTGATGTACGAGATGATGAGCAGTTGATTCAATTTACCATTTGAATAAATACAAACGATCTGTTATCCAATTTCTGGGTATGATTAGAATGTCTTAGTATGTTATCATTTTAGAGGTACCTTGTTGGTTCGACAAGAGCCCACCATCCCAACTAAGGTAAACCTCCCTGTACATGTTTTATGTGATTGTGTGAGTGTGCATATTTAATAGTTATGTTTTCTCAATGATTTTAAATGCATTTTAATTACAACATAGAATCGCTTTCTTTTGACTCAATGTGAGCAGTTAGACATTGGACAACATAGTTAGTTTCCTTTCTTTTCCTGTAGGTTAACATTTAAGAATCTTATGTGTGGGATTTCTTAGCAAACAAAGATTGTTATTTTTAGTTTGAGATAGTATTGTTCTTAGTGGGTATAGGAACCAGAGGAATTTATCTCTCATTTTCACGTTCTATAATGAAGTCTCTTAATTATGTTGATCATTCCTTGTACCAAAGAAGGTTTGCTTGAATAGAACAAAATGAGAATTGATTTCTGAGTGACTGGAGTTGATTGTTAATCACTGTTTTGATTGCTACAAGAAACAAGCTCTTAAGTTCATCTCTCTAATTCATAAGCCTGGAATGAATAGACTTGTTACCTAAGAAAGAACCTTTTTTATTTATTGTTTATTTGAGAAGTTTTGTTATCAGATTTCTCTTCTAAGTTTGAAGTTGTGTGAAGCATTTAGATATCCTAAAACAGAGTGTTAATTACTAATTGGTTTAGTTTCTACGGGTGACATATTCAAAGTCCATCTTTTTATTTCATGAGCATGTAAATGGAAAGATTCATTACCTGAGCAAGAACCTTTAGATCACATGCTTGTTGGATTTTGTTTATGATTTTTGTTTTCTGATCTTTAAGCTGTGTGAGGAAGATAGATTAAAAAGTTGTAAAATAGAGTATTGGTATTGATTGTTTCTTCTTTATGATATACTCATCAAACATAGGAACCTATATGTTATCGGCACATATAGTGCATCAACTCTACTGATTACAAATCTCAGTTGATAATTTATGTTTGGTAATATATTATGCAAATAATTTCACCAACAATTGGCATAGCCACCCAGAATACACTGTGGATCTATTCTTTAAATACTTCAAATCCGAACATAGCCATGAGACATACAAAGTGGATATATGTATCAATACAAATCATGAATACTTTGTGCCAGCCTGGACCAGAATGGTGTGACCCAGGGTCTTCATTTCCATCGTTCCTAAGTACAAATCTGACCATGTGATTACAGGTGTTGAAGTCGAACATGGTAGACACCACTTGATTACCGGTCAATGATGAGATCGTTAACAAGTGCGAGGGAAATCACCATTGATGTCAATGACTCCTAAGGTACCCCAGTACAATCCAACGGGTGTGAATAAAGGAGTTGAATTCGAACACTCGAGAGAATATTCCAATTAGGGCCAATGATGTGAACCCACTGCTGAAAGCGAAGAAACCTGCCATTGAGGCATGCAGGATCTAAGGTACTGAATGATTTCTAAGTCTTTTTCCTGGATAATGAGCTGAAGTTTATAGGAAAAGACTTGCCACAGGAGAGACTTGATGTATCCCCCATCAATGACATGAAATGAGTAATAGATTTGAGGTAGATCAGAGCATGAAATGATTCGAAACTGACACAAGGAAGGCCAACATTTTAGAAAATTTATAACTGCAGAGGGTTGACTCGATAGGAGGCTTATTAAGGATGGAATTACCTTGAACACATGAATTACATGACAATGGTATTAGCATCATTAACTCAAGGAAAACCCAACATATGGACATGTCAGTGGTCAAACGAGATACAAATGGATTTCCCAACCCAGATTCAAATGAAGAAGAGGGGTGTCATGTTCAAGAGCGACTATTACTGCCACTAACATGATTACAGAGACACATTTCTTTCCCCAATTCCCCCCCACCATCTCTGGTGAGTACCTCTTTATTTTTACACAAGCTTGAGGAGGATAACATATGCTTGTTGATGTAAGCTCATCCTTTGAACGAGTCCCTCGGAGTATGTTTAACGAACCCTACGAAGGAGTGGTTCGGTCCCATATGGGTCTTTCAATGTTTGTTTAATGAGTCCAAAGAGAGAAAACTCGAGGATTTTTTATGTTTAGAGAGTCTGAAAAAACACTTAAAGAGGACTCCACAAGTTCCTTTTTCATAAGTTAATCTGATGAGACCGAAAAGGTGATAATCTACCACCCATCAAATGTTTTCTTGAAATACTTTTACGAGTGTGAAAATAACAAGGTCGATCGGAAATATTTTCATTTTTACGGAGCATGAAAAGATCTTAAAGGATAATTCATAGGTGTTATTTTTTGTGTTACCATCATGAGTACGATAAAATGACAAAAGTATACTCGACTACATTCTCATTGATTTACGAGCACAAGAAAGAGAAAAAACTAAGCTCAGAGTTTTTCCTGAAAAAATCTAAAAGGATCTATACAGATGACAAATGTATAAAAGAAAAACCAAAAACATGTATCCTTGTTCAATATTCCACTCCTAGATTTCTCACCTGCGAAAAAATCAAACACTTGTAACACCATTAGAAGTCTAGGGTTTAGGAGAAATACATTAAAATAAAAAATGAAATGGAAAAGTGAAAAGTAAATAAATATGAGTAACAACGTATTTTTACCATTTCATTGTTACTCCACCCAAAATTTGTTCCAAAAACCCTTTTTTACCTCAAACTTCCACTTCGGATTGCAGGAGGCACAGTTGACCATTTGGCCAATAGACTCCGCAAGACATGTAATTTTCATCTCCTTCAACTTTTCATGGATTCATTTTTTCTTTTCATTGGTTAGAAATGTCTTTTTAGGTTTCATTTTCTATGGTACTTGCACCCGGAGGTCATCGCAGGTACCCTGTATCATGCCCTGCGACGACCCAGGGTCATCATAGATGAACTTTAAGCTACAATGCGATGACTCCACACTGTATGAGAGAGTTAGTCTGTGACGTGCACAAAACCAAAAAAGTTTTAAGATGTTTCAGCCAATAAAAAGTTTCCAAGAGAGAGATGAAGATGCTAATCCCTCTTTTATGTTCCATTTTAGGTTTTCTATAGTAAATATGTTGGAATGGCAAGAGAGAGAATATGAGGATGAATATTACTTCACCGGGAATGACCTGGGAACAGTAAATGCCCTCCGATAGTGTGGACTTTTAAAATTCTTCAAGATCCATGGCATGAGGGCCAAGTTGAGATTAATGGAGTACTTAGTCCATATGTGGGACGTAGACCAACAGGTATTCCATGTGGGGGCTCACATTCTTGAGACAGATATCGAGGATATCTACTTTTTGACTGGGTTATCTCGTCGTGCGGCTCAAGTTACACTAACAGGTAGCAGAGGAGGTGGTGAGCCTATGATCCATTATGTCAACGTACATTGCATGCCAGGTGATAAGAGACATAGCGTAAAGGTATCTATCTAAGATGTCCATGACTTACCTCTATAGACTATCCTATACACCATCGCGCACATGTCAGGGAGTACAACTCCCCATATGGCCCTTCAGAGAGATTTCCAGTATGAGCTGGAATGCATGGAGCCCCAAGTTTTCAACTGGAGTGATGGGGTTCTCAAAAGCATGAATAAACAGTTGACCAAGTGTATGAGATGTGACTTGAAAAAAATCGAATACGGATAGATTTTGGTATCCTTCTTCCTAGAGAGGGTTCCACACTTGCGCCTATAGGTAGAGTGGGGCATACCAGCCCCACAAGATCCAAGAATTAAAAGGTGGTGTGACCTCATGGATCGACATGTGACCGGTCCTATCATTAGGTATAATGATGTTTTCTTTGATTGGTTGAGGCCCCAGATGCTTATGGTAGATGACTACACATATTTCATCTTAGACTTCAGAGGTGATCCAGACTTGGTTCTTCCTGAAGGTTCTCAATGGGGGAACATAGGTAAGAAGTACATTTTGTTTTTATAATGTTTTTGTAATTTTTAAATATGAAATTTTTTTATGTTCTTAATCCGATGAATAATCAAAAAATCTCTTTGATGATGTAGATGTGAAACCTCATCGAACTCTAGGTTATTCTCCCATTCAGAGGTGAGGGGAGAGGGTAGAGGTAGCAAGATTATCCACTGCCGACTACGAGGCTATAGAGAAAAACTTGGAGGGGCTGATAGTGGACATCCCATATGCCTCCATCGATGAGATCTTAAGGCATTATCAACACCATTATCAGCACCATACAATGGTCATATCTGCATATATCGATCAACTACTCCGTAGAGTAGCACGAGCAGTCACATGTTATCGTGAGCAACATCCTTGATGCTATATTTGCATATGAAGCCACGCGCTTCATATTTTTGACATTTTGGTCTTTGGACAAAGACACTTTTTGTAAAAACTTGTATCATTATATATATATGAGGCTTCTACCGGCTTACTTGTTGTATATACAAAGTGTGATTGGATTTTATAAATTTCTCAAATGTCTGTCTAACACATAATTAGCCAATGCATCTGTTAATTTATTTATACATCTAGGAATGTGTTGATATTCAATGTAATCAAAATGACGTTCCAAGAGGTGAATTCGTAAATATACCCTTAATAGCGTAGGACTTCAAATGGAGTAGACATTACTCAACTATAGGACTATTAATTGTGAATCGAAGCATACAATAAGATGACGGATTCCAAGAGACACAACGTCGATCGATAATTAGATGACTGCACTATATTCCATGATATTTTTAGTTTCTTGACCAAGGAAAACACCATGTATACTAACCAACTCATTTAGGTGCATAGATTGCCCAAGTAGTAGATGATAAGTTCTGAGTAATGCGACTAGCGCCATCGGCGAAGCCAATGTAGGGTAGTGAAGACACCGACATCTGGAAACCAAGCACAACGCAAGGTAAGCAGCTGAAGTTCGAAACCAAACAATGAAAAAGAAAGTAAGAGTGTGATACACTAAAAGTACAAGCACTCATGCAAAAAATGACTTAAGCATAGTACTTCTTTAAGTAAAGCCCATTTTGGGGCTCACTCAAACGGATTCCATCATAATCAACTAGCTCATAAGATCCCTTCTCCAACACACATTTGACAATGTAAGGACCTCTCCACATAGCCTAGAATTTACCGGCCCCTAGAAAATCACGATCCTTCTCATAGAGGAGAACTAGATCACCTTTAGAAAAAACACATGGCTTGACATGCTTTTCGTATTGGGCTTTAACAAGTTTCTTCTAAGTTTCAATAACTAGTGCTGCATCACAATGGGTTTCATCTAATTGCATCAAATACAATAGACACTCTTCTTTAGCAGAGGTATTGGGGAGAAGTTCAATAGCCAGTTTCAAATATGGTATTTCACATTCAATCGACAAGATAGCCTCAATACCATAAACCATCTAGAAAGGTGTAAATCTTGTGGCAGACTTGACAGATTTTCGATAGGCCCAAAATGCAGAGAACAACATCGTGTTCCAGGTTGTCTTTTGAATTCCTATCATCTGTCAAAGCATAATAATGATAAATTTTTTGATTTCTTCAACTTGGCCATTGGCCTATGGGTAATAGGGGGTTGATTTTTCATTGCGAAGACCCAACTTTTCAGTAATTTTGGACATCGTGAAGTTTAGAAAATGACTATCGTGATCGATAACAATAGCTTGAGGGATACCAAACCAAGTAATGATATGATTGAATATGAACAATGTTGCATTTTTCCCAGTGTTATCAAATGTAGGCATCACCTCAGCTCATTTAGTGAAATAATCCACAGCTACAATGATGTATCCATGCCCCCCGGCCAAGTGAGGGTTACATATCATGAATTCAATGCCCCATTTGGTGAATGGACCAACAGAAACTATAGGATGTAAAGTAGCAGGATAAGATCTTATCTTGTTATTATAAGTTTGGCAAGCATGGAATTTCTGGATAGCAGTAATGCAATCCTTAAATAAATAAGGCCATAAATAACCCGCTCGTAAGATATTTTGGTCAGTGGCATACCCAGACATATGACCACCACATGCTCTGGAGTGACAGTCATTCAAATATTTCTCGGCTTCGTCGTAAGTGAGACGTCATCGAAAAATGGAATCAACATCACGACGATAAAGAGTATCACCTAGAATGATTTATTGGTGGGCTTGATAGTGTATGCGACGTCGATCTATACTAGAGAGATTGGGCCAGAAAGTTTGAGTCTGGAGATATATAATGATATCTGCGTACCATATGTCATCAAAACTGATCAAAAAAAGGGATTCATCAGGTAAGGAATCCTCTACCACATTTTTGTCTTAGTGGAGGGATGGTCACATATCAGTTCGGTGAAAACCAAAGATTTCTTGGACTTAGCACGTTCAAATTCCAAGTCAAAATCCTAGAGAATCACTATCCATTTGGAGTACTTTCCCCTGAGTAGTTGTCACGTCAGGATATGCTACATAGGGTTGCAATCGAAAATAACGGTGGTTTTTCATAATAGGATATAATGACGAAAACGTTGGACAACTTGAACAACTACCAAGGCCAATTTCTCCACATGTAGGTATTTGGTCTCGGTAGTCATGAGACTCTGAATCAAATAGTATACTACATGTGAATCATGTGAATCATCCTCTTGGAATAATACAATGGCAATGGTAGAGTCTAAAGAAGCTAAGTAGAGGAAGTAATCCCAGCTACAGTCAGGGGGAAACAATAAGGGTGTACAGCTTAAGGCAAGTTTCAAAGATTCAAAGGCTTTGTTCGCGGTATCGTCCCATACAAACTAGTAACCTTTATTAAGTAGTCGAGTGAATCATTTCATAAGTTCAGCATAATTTGGGATGAAATGACATAAAAAGTTTCCCTTCCCTTGCAAACTTTGGAGCTAGCATAAAGTGGAAGGAGGAGGTAGAGTAAGGATAGCCTCAACCTTCAAGGGGTCTACATGAATCTCATGTATCGACACAATAAAACCAAGTATTTGGCCAGAATCCACACAAAAGATAGATTTGTGTGGGTTTAAGAAGATACGATAAAAACGACAATGTACGAAAATGGCCCTCAAATGCGTTGGGTGATCTTGGCGACGAATGGAATGCATCGATATATCATCAAGATAAGGTTGCATGATGTGCTTAATATCATGGAAAAAATAAGACATAGAACACTGAAAAGTTGCACTAGTGTTCTTGAGACCAAAGGGTAATTTTCGGTAGGCAAAGGTCCCCCAAGGGAAAATAAAAGCGGTCTTGTCTTGATTCATGGGTAAGATATTAATTTGATTATAGTTGGAGAAACCATCCATCAAAGAGAATATTTCACTGTCAGCACAGTCGTCGACGATCTGGTCAATGAAGGGGGTTGGGTAATTGTCCCTAGGACAAGCCTTATTTATGTCCCTATAATATACACAGACGCGGATGGTACCTTGTTTCTTATTCATCGGAACTAGATTGGATACTCAATTAGTCAAAGCCACGGGATAGATAAATCCAGCTTTAAGAAGTTTTTCAACTTCAAGCTTGATAGTAGCAGCTTTGCGTGGGTGCACTAGGTGAAGTCTTTGTTGAATGGGTTTGGCATTTGGGTATGTCTTAATATCATGTACAACGATATCAGGATCAATACCTGACATCTCTTCGTAACTCTAGGCGAAAACTTCATGGAATTCTTGGAAGAGGGATTTATATTCATGGACCTCATCGGTAGAACATGAGGCTCCAATATGAACATTCTCCACGACTTTGGGTTTAATAGATATGTCAAGAGGGATGGTAGGTGAAATGTTTCTCAAGTTCCCTTCGTATAAGACATCATATGTTGACTCAGGAACTGAAGAAATAACCACAATGGTCGACAGAGTCGAAATCCGTTGGTAAATATCTATGGTATCGCATTCTAGGAAGAGAATGGATTGATGTTGTCCATACTCCCAAAAGGTCTCTTCCATAGACATGAATGAAATGATCATCTCATCAGTAGGAAATATCACATGAAACGGATCAGGAGAGAAGGAGAGGAGGATTTTTTCGATTGAATAGCTTGGTAAGCGGATTTGACCATACTTAAAGGCATCTTGTCATCGTAACGAGAGTAATCAACAAGGCGAGGTACTACCCATGGGTCATATGAAGCAGGGTTTTTACAAACGGTGGTGAATATAATGTTAATAGAGGCAACAAAAGGAGGGGGGATATCGGCTGGTGGGATTGGAAATGTACCCATCAAATTTGAATCTTTCAAAAGACCCATGCCGACATTCTTGTAACTAGGAGGTGTCTTCAAAATGAAGGGAACATTGCTAGTATGAGAATCAAAATTAAAGAAGGCCAGTTGGTCAATAGTAATGACTTTTCCTTGGTGGGGGAAATGTACCACATGGAAAAAGGTAGAAACAACTACACGCATGGAATCAATCCAACTATGGCCAAGTAAAAGATTATAATCAAGAGGTGCATTGAAGACCTCAACCTCAACATTGACTGATTTACCTTCCAACGTAATAGACAACGACAGAAGAACATTGTAGGGTTTAAATCCTGTACCATTGAAGTCCTTAATTGTATTGTGTGATTCGGTGAGGGTAGGAGAGCCAATGGATTTCCAACAAGTAATGGACATGACGCAAGTCGAGGCTCCTTCATCAATAACAGTTCTATAGATATTCTTGTTTTCAACAACAACTTATATCTGAAATGATAACTGAGGAGGAAGCCTTGGAATGTGATATTCCAAGTCAAAGATTATGAGATTAGTATCTGTGGGGTAAATTCCACCGATGGCATTTAAGTTGAGCTGGGAAACTTTGAAGGACTTCCAGAGCTAACATTGCAGAGGGTGCTTGCGCAAGATCTTCTACAATACTATAGTTTTGGGAAGCATGGGCGTGAGGATTAAACACAGACTTTCGAACAATGCCCTTGGGAGGAGGGTGAAGAACTCTATTGAGACCCGGTCATTTGAGATGAAGAGGATTGTTGGGAGGTGAATTTGAGGGAGAAGGTTGAACCAACGAAGGTGGTATATCATCAACTTTCTCTTTTAATGGAGAGTAATCTTTCGCTCAAGTTGTGACTGCAACTTCATTATTTTTAGAGTCACCTGTACACATAAGGACATAGGATGAAGTAGAAGGGGTAGATTGGTCATGAATGACCAATTGGGCTTGTTGTTGAGAAGGGAAAGGTTGTGACAAAATGGCAGGTGTAAAAGGCTTTATGGTTCCCTGGAGGAACTTAGTAACTTCAACATGTATTGGACAATCTTTCGTGTAATGATTGTCACCACAAATAATGCAGGGGTAACGAAGTTTACGTTTGTATTTATCATCAATGGTTTGTGTTTTGAATTTATTAGATTGTGGATTACTATTCTTGTCCTCCTTTTTCTTACCCTTTCCTTTATTTTTATTTGGATTTCTCCTGGCAGGTGTGGATTGAACTGAGTTAACTTCAAAAGTCTTACCAGTGGAAGGAGTAGGAGTAGGAGTACTTTGTGCATTGGAATTATTATATTTGGGATTGGTGTGACTAGCAGGAAAAGACTGGGTCTCAGCGTGGAATGTGTCAATCACACCATAAACAACATGAGAGGCTATTGGAGGTTTTGGGGTAGGGTTTGTGGAAGGACGAGGAGCGTTAAGGATCAAATCATAAAGTGTTATTGTTTATGAATAAACAAGATTGATATATTGAGCATGACTAATCGCCTTCTCTTCAGTGACAACACCACCCATGGAGACATCAAGAGAAATAGGTCTAATGAGTGATTTGGTAAACCAATCAAATAATATTTTATCAGGAAGAGGAACTTTGATTAAATGTCTTCTTCTCCTCCACTCATGAATGTGGTCGGAGATATGAGTGGACGAGGATTGCTTGAAAGAACTCAAAATTTTGGTTCCTGTCTCATATCGAATTGGTAACTGATAATGTGTCAAAAAGGCCATGGATAAGGTGTTAAATTCATTGAATAAACCTATAGGTAACTCGATGTACCATTTTTTTGCCGAACCCGTGAGATTTTGTTGGAAAAGTTACAGTCTGATAGAGTCATCCATCAAGGAGTTGGATGAACACCACAGGTGAAAAGTCATAACATGATTATTAGGATATTCTCCTACTCAACCATCAAATTTAGGAATGTTGTATGGTAACTTGGTCGGTATGATGGGCCAGCAAGGAGAATGTAATATAGGATCATTCAAAATCCTAGATAGATCAGGTAAATCCAAAGTGGCTAGGAAAGACAATTGTCAGTTCACTTGTGGAAACTGGTAGTTTTGAGGGGGAAGTCTCGTAGGTATACCAGTAGGACCATAAGAAATATGAAAATAATTGTACAGTCCTGAGAGAATCTATTGTAGAGGATTTGGAGGCATATAGCCCATAGGGTTGGGTTGATTAGAAATGTTCCATTGAAAAGGGACACTAGATTGAACGTTCTGACCCCAAGTAGGATTCAAGGAACCTGAATATGGTTGACCGAAGTTGGGGGGTACAAAGTTAACTTGAGGATGTTTTCCCCCGGACGATTATGGATTTCCTTGTAAAGGAAGGTTCCAAAGTTGATATTCTGATCCGGACGTGTTTTGCCCATAAAGTGGGTTATGGACTCCAACTTGAGGTTGCCCCCCAAGTTGAGGTTGTGCCCCAACTTGAGGTTGACCTCCAACAGGAATCTGGTAACTAGAAGTGAATGAATGCAGGTGCCTCTATCTAGATTGGAGCCACTAGGGTTAGTTCCTCCAAGAAAAGGTGGAGGAGTAACATAAATCCCCCCATGGACAATCTGGGTAGGTGTAGGAACAAAACTAGAAATAGCATTGTACCCATGAGGGACAAAGAGTCCAGAACCTCTGGATGGCACCTGGGTGGAGATAGGAATGGAAGTATTCAGAGCTCTATACCTAGGTGGAAGTGATGTATTTGGTCTAGATGGAAGTGGTGTCCCAATCAGATCTTGGGAGATAACCATATTTCGAGTGGGAATCGTGGTATCTTGTGGGACCATAGTAGAATGGGCCATATGAATAGTAGGGATCGAATGAGAACCAATCAACAGTTGGTCTGAAATGGTGGTGACATTACTAGTAGTACCAGTAAAATGGTCTAAAGGTATCGTATAGGTAATTGATGTCTCAGGCACTTGCGATTCCATAGTTCGATCGGGAATCACTCCTAGTTTATCATACAGATCACGCACTGTCAAAGGGATAGAACCAAAAACAGATGTTCCAATAGCATGAGTTGGAGTCCTAAATGATTCACTTTGGAAAAGTGGATCCTCTACTCTAGATCCTACGTTAGGTCCGATAGGTATTTTAGTATCAACAACAATTTCTCTAGATGAGTTCACCCGAGGTATGAGTGGATTTCGTGAAACACTCAATGTCGGATTGATAGGGAGGCGGAAAGCCTCTAAAGAGTCTAAAACAATTCGAAATATTTCCAAAGAGTGTGTGCTTCCAACTTCAGAAGAAACTTTGTGGTTGACTACTCCCTCTGGAGAGCCTTCTGGTGAATTATGAAGCAAAGGTTGGTAGCCTTCCAGATCTTCCAGKGGTAKCCCTTGCATCCCACATGAAYGACAAAGGCTGATGTTGGTTGAACCAAGTAAAGAATGGAAAAAATMTATGGCCAACTAGAGGAAACAAAAATCACTCACTAATAAAATCTAAGAATCAAACCAAGCAAACAAACCTTCTTATTTCAAAGTCACTAGTTGGTTATGAAATCCAACRTCGAAAAATCAAGACAAGAAGGGGCTGGGATAAGYAAGTGGAAAAKTTAYGTTRAYGACCTGCTTAACGGACTTACACCCTGGTGCAAKCTCCMACACATAATCATGGGTATACCCTCCAAGGAGCCCGAATGAGTTTGGCCAACTCTGATTCCAAGTATCGTGAAGACTTGCCTCTCCACAGTCACCTCGTGTAAAGACCCTAAATAGATAGGCTACTAAGGTTACCAAATACAACAGTGATGCCTGGGGAAATAGTCAACATTCTGATCCATGCGCAAAGGCAGGGTATCTAGCCCGAAATCAACTTGAAAGGATTTCACTCATCATTGTGTTTATACCTTCAAGTGACCCACATAATACATGAAATCTCTACACCAAGACCAACAGAGCAAGGTGAGTAACTCTGCCAATCTTAATGCGACCTCAGGTTTGATCCTTGTGTGAGAAGGGCTTCCCAGGACAAAATGTAGAAATTGGATTTGAACTCTCCCTATCACAAAATACTATTGTTTTTTTTATGCTTTAGAGAGTGTACCTCACAACCTATTCCAAAGCGCTATCCTAGCTAATGTTTGTGTAAAACATCCCTAGAAAATAAAAGTTACTAATTAAATTTTAGATTTACGTTGTATTTTATAGGTTGTTGCTTACTCAAAAAAGGGAGATGGAAGTGAAATTGTTGATGTTGTGACCTTGACCCAAAAAATGAAAAAAAGAGATGAATGTGCAATTTTCAATTCAATGAACTCTAGTTATAGTAGGGAGAAGGAATTTAGGAAGTATAGCAAGCTACGAATTACAATTCCTTAATTTTGAATGAATACAATTCCAAATAATCATGAACTACAATTTTTCCAATTTTTCTCTTATAAATATTTTGAATGTAAAAATTTTCTTATAAGGGACTACTAAAAAGAACAGATGAATTCAATTTTTCCTTTCCAAGAAAAAATAAGATATGTGATAACGAAATGAAAATGCAATCCCAAAAAATCAAGACACTCTCAACACCATTCCCAAATCAAATTCGCAATGTAGACAAAAACGAAAAAGACAAGAAAAGCTCTCGATATAAGCAAGAAAAAAAAAAATAATCAACAAACAATCTGACAAACAAAATGAATCCAAATCTCACAACAAACCAAAGACCCTTTATCAAACAAGCACCCTGATGAAGATCTGAGATTATATCCTTGTAACAATGAGTATGAGAAAAAACTCAAAAAGAAAAGAAATACTTTCAATCACTAAAAACCAACCACAAGCAAGCTCCAAACTCAAGAATCAATCAATCATGGGCATAGTAATTTTTCCCTAGGCTCTTAAGACAAATCTGGGTGGTAAAAGGAAAAATGAATCACTCCATCAAAACCTATAGGAGTCGTCACAAGCTAGGCATAAGACACAGTACGATGAACAGGGGTCATCGCAGGCCACTGGAAAAGTAGAGTGTGATGACTTCACACTGGATTGGATAAGCAAGGGGAGATGTCTCAGTGTCATCGCAAGCTATCAGTAAGGTACAGTGCGACGATATCTGTAAATTTGGAAAAAATGAGAGAAAGACAAAAAATCCAAGAGAACTTCTAAACCCGGGGAGTCTAGATGGATCACCCACAGACTCAGAGAATGAAAATTATCAGAGGAAGGCAGGCTAAAGGAAAATGGGAAGCAAAAAATCAAAAGGATTTTGAATCCCCAGTATGGTCACCAATTTTGTTATGGGACTTATCGATAAATTCAAACATAAAAAGATCTCCCTAGATCCACCTATATCTAGAACAAAACAAAATGGGACATGATGATTTCCCTAAGATCTAATAATTGAGTTTACTATCAAATGAAAGATGGGCAAAATACCGTTTAAATATCGCTTCCTCTTGTCGTCGTTGTACTAGCTCCACTCCAGTGCTCCTATGATATTATATATGCAAGGGAACACAAGCCAACCAAAGTGAAAGCAATATAGCATACTCAAAGAGAAATTATGCATGTGATCAATGAATCATACCATAAAACGAGATGAGTTTTATGGGAAAGAAACATATCACTGTATTATATGATAATGGAAGTGGAAATTACAACCAAATCCTTGATGTTGCAAAGTCCCCTTCTGATGAACCTTTTCTCCAACACACACTTTCTCCAATATTGAATGAAGAAGATCCACAATGACTTGATAAATTGAAATGAAGCTCTCAATAATGACTCAATGCATAATTCTCCATACAATCTTAGCCAATTCAACCTTCATTAACCTTCAAATCAACCTTGTTTCTGGTTTGCTTATTTCTTAACCTTTTCCATGAGAAATCCCTCTTTATATAGGGGAAAGAGAGATGGTTAAAGAGATTAGGATGATCCCACCAAATCAGAGAAGAGCGTAGGATCCCAACCATACAGATACCACCTCACCTTCTATAATATCCCCTTATATAAATTTCATGAAGTTCAACCTTTTCTTAACCTTTTGGAATCGTCGCACCCTAGCTATAGAGCATCCTACAGAGACATCGCAAACTAGTTTTAGGGAAGATTGTGATGACCAGACATCATCACACCCTGCTTATGATGCAACTTGCGACGACCTTCCTTAATAGGGTTTTTTAGAAAAGGAAGCCAGTCACTTTCCTCATGGAGAAAGGCTCTTTTTGGGAACATGAACACATGTTGTCAGTGGATCACTAAGATGAACAAAATAATGTGTAACAGTGGTGGATCTTGATGGTAAGGATATGTATAAATCATGTTTGTTTAGTCAATTGAATGGAAATCTGACATTACCCAAAGACAGGTTGACTAAAGTGATAAATGGGGTCCATATTAGGCAAGATGAGAGAACTCCAAAAAAGGGTGTTTCAATTGGTTTTGGAATTGGATCGTATTGTGCAGTGTTTTTTGAGAGAAAATCTATACCTATCATTGAATGTTCTACAAGAAAAGGTGTTTCCTGAAGTATAAACAGGTTTTTTCTTGAGGGATTTGGTACATAAGAAGAGTTCTAAAAATAAGAAATAATGATGGTAATATGGTATTTTATCACCATAATGGAATTAACCTTTTGGATAGGCGAGAAGGAATTGATTGTCAACTTTGTTGGTACAATCAAATAAAGGGGCAACAGATGTACAAGTATGATTTGACAGATCATAACTTCATACAAATTGAAGTATTATAATAGTGTCCAACTTATCATACAATATCAGGAATATCACATACAAATTAGAAGAAAGTGATTACAAAATTTTTGAATATTTTGTCAAAAATCTAAATAGGGTAAATTTTTCACACTCTTTTCAAAACATAATACTTTTTCTTTTTCTTTTGTGTTACTATCTTATAGTTTATTTATAAAGTATTCTTGGTTGTATTCTTATTTATTTGTTCATAGTAGTTCGATAATCTCTTATACTTTTTGGCCTCACGCTCAGTGAATGGTTTGGGTCGTCAATGGTTGGGATAACTTAACATGCAATTATTGGGATTTAGATATTTCTTATTTCTTTCTTGCAAAGTGGCTTTTGAGGGTTCTTGAAATTTCTTCAATAGCTTCAAAATGGGCAATTATACCCTTCGAATTTAAAACTATAAGGATTTTAATCATCAATCATATTTAAGTGTCTAAATTATTTTAGGTTTTGTAATTTTTCTAGATATTATTGTCATGCTTTGTGATGGAGTGGAAACAAGGCATGATGAAACATTTAAAAGGATGAAACATTTTTTAGCATATCACATTTTGGTGGCCATGCCTACATTGGAGTTTTTAGAACTTGACATTTTCTAGTTGAACATTTAGATTGAATATTACTTGAAGCGAGTTTCTTGAAATGTGTTTTCTATGTTTTTTTCTTCATAAACTAACATATCCAATTTTACTTTTTCTTGCACAAAAATTCAAAATTGATGTTGAATACTCCCTGCATACAAATTCTATTATGAAATGGAAGAAACTTGATGCCATCTTGTAGCAAATAGCTTGATTTTTTTTTAATATCACTTGCACACTAATTAAAAAATCCCCTTTTGTGGATTGGTCAAAACATAATTGTAATAGGCAGAATAAGAATTCAGACCCAGAATACATTAAAGGGGCCCCATAATATATTAAAGGTGGTTATAACCACCCAGAAAAAGAAGTTGGCCCTGCCAGTGAAGAGACACCTCTGTCCACATGTGCCAAAGTTGTATAAATAAGGAGGCTAACGCCTCATTTAGAGACACACTCACTTGTTCATTGTGAATCAAGTTTTGGAGTTGCAGTTGGAGAAGAGAGAAAGAGTGTTGGCCCTTTACCAAGTTGTGGGAGATACTTGGTCATATTTGACCATTTTTGGGACTTTGACGCCCTATCGAAGGAAGCATGCAAGATGAAGCAGAGATCACAGGATCTCAGTCCACTTTTGGGCCCCTTTTTAGGATTTGGGTTAATGTAATGGGAAAGGGATGTTGGCCCATGGGTTTACCCATGCTTAGGCCCACTTTTGTATGTATAAATAGATGTCTAGGCAAGGTAGAATGGAGTTGATGGCTTAATTCTAGTAATTAGATCTATATGATCGAATGTGGATTGTAAATGCTCTTTTCATGATTGTAAGAGACTTGCAGAGCTCAGTAAAAGTTATTGAAGGAGGTTGTGAAAGGCTTTGTGCTAAAGCGTAAGGAAGAAGGATATAGCAAGCTACGCAGATCTTTTGTCCTGTACTGTGTAAGGGTTGTTGAGGCTCTATGTTGTAACCGCTTGACCGAGATAATAAAAAAGAAGATTTGGTGGACATAGACCCAGGGTGGGGGTGAACCACGTAAATCTGTGTGTGATGCTTTGTGCTTTGATTCAATGTGTTTACTTCTTCTTCTGCTAAGTGATTTGATATTTGTAGGAAGATTTGCTTATGCTTTGTGCTCCTATATGTGTATGAATGTTAGATCTGATGTGTATGAAGATGCTTAGTGTTGATCTACTGGGTTTGATCTAGCTGACTGTTGCTAAGTGCTTGAATACTATAGATTAGTGTGAATGTTGCAAAGCTCTGTCCTATAAGCGAAGTGGTTATTGAATGTATCTTGAGGAACTAACAGTGTTAGGTGCTCTAGTAAGTTCTATAATCACAGATCGGTGTCCTAGCTAAGGTTGCATACACTTGAGTCTTGCAACCACCCCTACCTCTACCTCAGGTGAGACTTCATCTGCTTCGCAAGTGTTGCTGAAAGGGACAATAGTTAGGGTTTTGCTGGTGCGTTGTTGTAGTGTTGAACCCTAGGTCTACCCCTATGCCAACAAATGGTTCCATTGTCGGGACTAGCACTGTGATTGTTGGGAACTGAGAAAGAAAATCTTTGTGCAAAGATTCGATCTAGAAACTGGGAAAGCTCTGTGCGTAGATCTGTTTCCCTAGTGCACGGTGTTCTACTTAACCTATGAAGCTTTGTACCAAGAAAGAAAGGTAAGATCTGCAGAAAAGAGGTAAGATCTGTAAGATTTGTGCTCTGATAGAGGTAAGAATAGTCAAAAAAATTTAAATCTGGAAGCTTTGTGCTCTACAAAAGTAAAATAAGTGAAAAACAAATTTCTAGAGTATGGATCTAGATATGTTTGATAGATTATGTCCTAGCTTGGAAACTAGGGCTCTAATAGATGAAACAAAGTTTGATATGAATAGATATGATAGATATGTTATACCTATGCATAGAAAGAATGCTTGAACTAACAAGAGGATGCAGGATCCTCGAAAGAAATTTTTGCAAGCTAGCTACCATAACCCTAGTGCATAGTACAGAAGAGGTTGGGGATCATTTAAAAGAAAGAGAGGATTAACCCTTTATTATAGTTGCAGAAGATCAGGACATCTTGCTAAGGAATGCCCTGGTGGAATACCTATTTTTCTCTGTTGCAAAGCTTTGGACCACGAAGTATTAGATTGCCCTAGAATGATTGCTAAAATGGAAGGCATGTTTCTAAAATAAGAAAACAATAAGGCGGATCCAGAAATAACAGAACCCCAGAGAGAATCAGACAAGATGTTACTACAGATACAAGACACCTTGAATGATCACCGACATGTTATATCATCAAAGGTTTTTAACAAGAAAGAATGAATCGAGGTAAGAATAAGAGACTTCGACGTTGACTGTGTTCTAGATGAGGAAACATAGGTGAATGTTATGACAAAAAGAACTTGGGAAGCTATAGGGAGGCCTATTATGACCCCTTCACTGAGTGGAATAGGGTTATTCAAAGGGAAACTAGTGAACCTATGTGGAAGGATAAATCAAATATCTATGAATGCTAATGCAACTTCAACAGAAGAATATTTTGAGATTATCAAATTTATTGAGGACAACACCCCGTTTACTATGTTACTTGGAAATCCTTGGATTGAAAGGGATCAAGCCAAAAAGAAGGAAGAAGAAAAAGTTTTAGAATAGTAGAGACAAGAGTTAAAAGACTTCATGACCAAAAGGATTGTGCAATTGATTGAAGAACAAGAGAACATATCGAAGCTATATCACACTAGGAACCCAGATGTCAAAGTTATCAGAACACCAGAGGATTCACAGGAGACTGAATTTTTTTATCTTAGATAAAGAAGAGATGTTATACTTGAACCCTAAGAAATAACCTTAGCAGTGTGAAGTAACTATATCCAAGGAAAATAAGAGCCAGAATGGGAAAAGAACTACTGAAATGAAGCTCAATGGAAAGAAAGCTAGAAAGTTAAGTAAGAAGAAGGAAAAGATTGAAAAGTTGCAGGAGATTCCAGATAGAACATCGTAGAAAGAAAACTTGTAGAATAAGAGCTTCGTCGAGATATTAGAACAACGACCTATGGAAATTCTCCGTGCCAAAGCGATATAGCCATTGGACTGATATACCCATTCGAATTCCTCTCCGAATGGACAGAAAAGCATTAAAGGATCATCACTAGACCATTGGACCGCACCATAATAGACAGATCAACGTTAATGGAAGCTTCATGCCCGTTCCAAGAAAACCACTGCCGGATTTCTTATTTAGTTTGTCGGGCCATGCACGAAGAACACTTTTTCCAACTGAGAATTAGAATTTCATCGAATAGTATTTGTATACAGTGTTCATTGTGATCTGGTTGGTCATCCTAGTACAGTATCTGAGATCACTATGAACCCCAACTAATTTTTCTCTCCGAGCATGTATGTCCGACGAATTTAGTGCAGCCAAACAATCTGCAAGAGAGTTACTCGCTAGCCTCAAAACTAAAAGATTCATGTTGGAACAAGGGTTTTCTATAGGTTTACAGGAATCCTCAATGAGAGGAGTGCAAGCCTCCCCGTCGATTGCTCGAGCAGGAACATCCCAAGATGGCATAGAACATAGAACCAAACATAAAGATGATATGGTCAATGCTAGGTTAGTTCCATCCATCCTACCTGGTTACATACCACCTCTGAGTGGTGCGATCAACAGAGACAACATGCCTATAGACTTCGAATACACTCTAGTCACTTTGTACCTACTGAAAAGGGTATGCGTAGTCCGTGAAAATTAAGACAATATTGCAGCATTGAAGTTTAGTGACTTCAACCTAGGGGATCATAAAGTTTACAACACAGTTTCCCTGTACAAGTACCTAACTAGAACCAAGGGAAAGAAATCAAATATCATCCCTCACTAATGGACTATGAACCTCGCGTAGTCCACTTTGTTGAATGTCATGAAGATCCCACATTTCGGACGTCACCAAGAAGTCAATGCCTATGTTAAGCTACTCCTGGAGAGCTACCATGGAGGATACCTATGGTTGAACTACTGCATCACAGTTGATCCAACGATGATCAATAGGATCATAGGTCTTAGCATGGAGGGCCATGATCCCTGTGACTACTATCCTGGAAAGACCGCAGACCGCACTCTTGCTCAGAACATCAAAGAAGATTATGGCGATGTTGAGAAAGGAGTGTGAGGCTACAAGGTAGCCTCTATTCAGAGTGGTGCAGTACACCTTTCATGTCAGCTGATCACAGGGAAGATCATTTGCAAGAATCGACCCATGCAAGTATTCGGCTTTGTAGTTGACCTCGTAGGAAAGTGCCCAAAGGGACTACAAATGAACTGGACGAAGTACCTGGTGAATCAACTAGAGATCGACTGCAGAGAAGCCCAGGATCAAGGGCATGAATTCCATTTTAGCTGGCTCTTGTTACTTATATGTTTTGTTGCATGGGAGCTACCGGAAGATGCAACCTTCCCGGACCTCCACCCTTTTGAGCCCTTATCTGCGAAGTTCAGTACCTTATGGTACTCGAATGATATGAGAAAAAAAAGGAAATATAATGTTGTTTTCCATGCCTACTACAATCAGTTGAATCACTCCATCCATTTCGAGCCTTGGATAACCCTGAATACCCTCTTCAGGTTCAGGCCCTTAATGAAGTTCAATGCAGACTGCCACTTCATTTACATAAAAGCACGCACTGATGAGAACAAAGAGCAGTTATAGTCTTATTATAAACTGACAGAAGAAGACCTGGAGGAAATCACCAAGGAATGGTCGACAAACCTCCTTGTTTCAACAAACCCCATAGAATTGTCTGACATCGACAGCCCAGAAGCTGCACAGGATACACCTAGACCCAGTAAGATGAAGAAAACAATGAAGATGAAGAAGGATGAGGAAATATAGAATATATACAACAGATCTGTAAGGACCGCATCCATTTCACCCGAGAAAGAAGGTAATGACAAAGAAGTCGAACATAGGATAGAAGGAGAAGAGGACTCATTGAAGAAAAGGAAGGTTTCACCTATGAAACCTTCCTCCCGGAAGAAACCTAAAATCCCTGTAACCAAGATGAATACCACGCTCACCCCAGATGACTTCAGTTTCCTCCTTTCCACTATGAGCGAAGCTATAGAAGAAATAACAGAAAAGTAGGAATCCGAGCAAGAGGCAATGTACAATAGAATTGAGAGCGAGCTCCAAGGAGTACAGCAGGCACTTCAGTCTAGCCATGCAGTCTCCACTACACCCCTACCAAAAGGAACAACAGAAGAGGTAGATGAACCAGTTCAACTACACAATATTTTTTCCACAGTCGAAGCATGCCTTCGGAAATCACAGGAAGAAACCACGCAGGCCACCCAAGCCTTAAAGAAAGCACAGGAGAAAATCATTGAGAAACGTTGAGCTGTGCAACAAGAGAGGGATGCTCTCCAAGAAAAATTGGAATAAGACAAAGAGAATATCCAAAAGGAAAAGGAGAAACTACTCACGAAGTAGTTCGAGATCGAAGAAGCAGTCAACAGAGCATCTCACTCTGTGACCGGATTAGATCAGAAAGAAGAAGCACCCTTAGAACACCAAGTGATGAAGCTTGTTGAATTTATCCAACAACTTCAACAAAGATTCCTAGAATTAGAGCTTCAAACCATACCAAGTACCCTGCAAGAAGAGAGCAACCAGAGAGAAATGATTGCCCAGAGAACAGTAGAAAGGATTAAATCACTCACTGAGGAATGAAAACAGTTAAGTAGCAGAAGTGCACAGATACATGAGAACCTAACCAAGAATCTTGAATTGCACAAATTGGAGTCACAGCTCCAAGAGGCGAACCATGAAGCCAAAAATATACAGATGCAGCTGAAGGCCCTATCACCCATAGAGAAAATGAAATGGTCTTCCGAGAAATTCATAGCATAGGAATAGATCCATATAATCTAGAGCAAGGTAATGGAAGTAACTCAACAAATTCAACCTTTGCAGGATAAGGCATGTCAGTTATTTATAGAGATCGAGAACCAAGGAACAGAGCTGGAAAAGGTCATAAATTCAGCACATCAATGCCTAGAAGGCTCAGTGAATGTCTCACTCATCTAGGAGTTCATCGAGCAAGAAGCATTTGCAATGCAGTAGGTCAAAGCAGCTTGAGCCAAGATTGAGGAGTTCAAAGCAGAATTGATCAGACCTGAGTGACTCGGGACGAGTCACAGGTGAGTGTTGGGGTCCTATGGGCCCTTGACCAAGCTGTGGGAGATACTTGGTCATATTTGACCATTTTTGGGACTTCAACGCCCTATCGAAGGAAGCGTGCAAGAAGAAGCAGAGATCACAAGATCTTGGTCCACTTTTGGGCCCCTTTTTAGGGTTTGGGTTAATGTAATGGGAAAGGGATGTTGGCCCGTGGGTTTACCCACACTTAGGCCCACTTTTGTATGTATACATAGATGTCTAGGCAAGGTAGAAGGGAGTCGATGGCTTAGTTCTAGTAATTAGATCTGTGTGATCAAATGTGGATTGTAAATGCTCTGTGCATGATTGTAAGAGACTTGCAGAGCTCAATGCAAGTTATTGTAGGAGGTTGTGAAAGGATTTGTGTTGAAGCGCAAGGAAGAAGGATCTAGCGAGCTATGCAGATATTTTGTCCTATACAGTGTAAGGGTTTTTAAGGTTCTGTGCTATAACCACTTGACCGAGATAATAAAAAAGAATATTTAGTGGAAATAGCCCCAGGGTGGGGGTTAACCACGTAAATCTGTGTGTGATGCTTTGTGCTTTGCTTCAATGTGTTTACTTCTTCTTCTGCTAAGTGCTTTGATATTTGTAGGAAGATCTGCTTATTATTTGTGCTCCTATATGTGTATAAATGTTATATCTGATGTGTATGAAGACGCTTAGTACTAATCTACTGGGTTTGATCTAGCTTACTGGTTCTAAGTGCATGAATACTATAGATTAGTGTGAATGTTGTGAAGCTTTGTCTTATAAGAGAAGTGGTTATTGAATGTATCTTGAGGAATTAATGGTGCTAGGTTCTCGAGTAAGATGTATAATCATAGATCGGTGTCCAAGCTAAGGTTCTAGACACTTGATTCTTGCAACCACCCCTGCCTCTACCTCGGGTGAGACTTCATCTGCTTCACAGGTGTTTTCGAAAGGGCTAGTAGTTAGGGTTTTGTTGGTGCGTTGTTGTAGCATTGAAACCTGGGTCTACCCCTCTGCCAAAAAATGTTTCATTGCTGGGAATAGAACTGTGATTGTTGGGAACTGAGAAAGAAAATCTTTGTGCAAAAATTCGATCTAGGAATCGGGAAAGCTCTGTGTGTAGATTTGTTGCCCTAGTGTGCAGTGTTTTACTTAACCTGTGAAGCTTTGTACCAAGAAAGAAAGGTTAGATCTGCAGAAAAGAGGTAAGATATGTAAGATTTGTGCTTTGATAGAGGTAAGAATAGTCAAAAAAATTTAGATCTGGAAGCTTTGTGCTCTGCAAAAGTAAAATAAGTGAAAAAAAAAATTCTAGAGTATGGATCTAGGTATGTTTGATAGATTTTGTCCTAGCTTGGAAACTAGGGCTCTGATAGATGAAAGAAAGTTTGATATGAATAGATTTGACAAATATGTTATACCTATGAATAGAAAGAATGTCTGGACTAACAAGCAGATGCAGGATCCTTGAAAGAATTTTTTGCAAGCTAGCTACCATAACCCTAGTGCGCAGTATAGAAGAGGTTGGGGATCATTTAAAAGAAAGAGAGGATTAACCCTCTGTTACAGTGGTATAAGATCGAGATATATTTCTAAGGAATGCCTTGGTGGAAGACCTAGTTGTCTCTGGTGCAAAGCTTTGGACCACGAAGTATTAGATTTCCCTAGAATGATTGCTAAAATGGAAGGCATGAATCTAAAAAAAGAAAACCCTAAGGCAGATCCAGAAACAACAGAACCCTAGAGAGAATCAGACAAGATGTTACTATAGATACAAGACACCTTGAATGATCACTGACATGTTATATTATCGGAGGTTTTTAACAAGAAATAATGCATCGAGGTAAGAATAGGAGACTTCGGCATTGACTGTGTTCTAGATGAGGAAACACAGGTGAATGTTATGACAAAAATAACCTGGGAAGCTATAGGGAGGCCTGTTATGACCCCTTCACTGAGTGGAATAGGGTTATTCAGAGTAAAACTAGTGAACCTATGTGGAAGGCTCAATCAGATATCTATGAATGTTAATGGAAATTCAACAGAAGAAGATTTTGAGATTATCAAATTTATTGAGGACATCGCCCTGTTTACTATGTTACTTGGAAATCCTTGGATTGAAAGAGATCAAGCCAGAAAGAAGGAAGAAGAAAATGTTTTATAACAACAAAGACAAGAGTTAAAAGACTTAATGACCAGAAGGATCGCATAGTTGATTGAAGAACAAGAGAACATATCGAAGCTATATCACATGAGGAACCTAGATGTCAAAGTTATCAGAACACCAGAGGACTCACGGAAGACTCAAGTTTCTATCTCAGATAAAGAAGAGATGTTATACCTGAACCCTAATAAAGAACCTCAGCGGTGTGAAGTAACTATATCTGAGGAAAATAAGAGCCAGAATGGGAAAAGAACTACTGAAATGAAGCTCAATGGAAAGAAAGCTAGAAAGTTAAGTAAGAAGAAGGCAAAGATTGAAAATTTGCAAGAGATTCCAGATAGAACATCGCAGAAAGAAAACTTCTAGAATGGGAGCTTCCTCGAGATATCATAATAGTGACCTATGGCACTTTTCTATGTCGAAGTGATATATCCATTGGATCAATATACCCATTTGACTTCCTCCCCGAATGGATAGAAAAGCATGAAAGGATCATCACTAGACCATTGGATCGCACCATAATGGATAGATCAACGTTAATGGAAGCTTCATGCCCATTGCAAGAATACCGTTGTCGAATTTCTTATTTATTCCGTCGTGCCATGCACGAAGAACACTTTTTCCAATTGAGAATTAGAAATTCGTTGAATAGTATTTGTATATAGTGGCCATTGCGATCTGGTTGGTCATCCTAGTACAGTATCTGAGATCACTGTGAACCCCGACTAATTTTTCTCTCCGAGCGCATATGTCCGACGAATTTAGTGCAGCCAAAGAATATGCAAGAGAGGTACTTGATAACCTCAGAAACAAAAGATTCATGTCGGAATGAGGGTTGTCTACAATTTTAAAGGCATCCTCGATGAGAGGAGTGCAAGCCTACCCATCGACTACTCGAGCAGAAACATCCTGAGCTGGCGCAGAATGCAGAACCAAACATAAATATGATATGGCCAATGCAAGGTTGGTTCCATCCATCCTACCTACTTACATACCACCTCTGAGAGGTGCGATCAATAGAGACAGTGTGCCTAGAGACTTCGAGTACACTCTAGTCACTACGTACCTGCCGAAAGGGGTATGCGCAGTCCGCGCAGATCAAGACAAGATTGCAGCATTGAATTTTAGTGACTTAAACCTAGGGGATCATAAAGTTTACATCATTGTTTCCCCGTACAAGTACCTAACCAAAACCAAGGGAAAGAACTCGAAGATCATCCCTCAACAATGGACTATGAACCTCGTGCAGTCCACTTTGTTGAACGTCATGAAGATCCCACATTTCAGACATCACCAATAAGTCAATGCATGTGTTAAGCTACTCTTGGTGAGCTACGACGGAGGATAAATATGGTTGAACCGCCACATCATAGTTGATCCAGCGCTGATCAATAGGATCATAGGTCTTAACATGCAAGGCCCTGATCCCCATGACTTCTATCTTGGAAAGACCGCAGACTGCGCTCTTGCTCAAAAGATCAAAGAATCTTATGGTGATGTTAAGAAGGGACTGCAAGGATACAAGGTATCCTCTATTCAAAGTGGGGCATTGCACCTTGCATTTCATCTGATCACAGGGAAGCTCGTTCATAAGAATCGACCCACACAAGTATCCAGCTTTATAGTTGACCTCCTAGGAAAGTGCCCAGAGGGACTACAAATGAACTGGGCGAAGTACCTAGTGAATCAACTAGAGATCAACTACAGAGAAGCCCAAGATCAGGGGCATGAATTCCATTTTAGCTGGCTCTTGTTACTTATAGCTTTCATTGCATGGGAGCTACTGGAAGATGCAACCTTCCCAGACCTTGACCCTTTTAATCCCTTAGCCGTGAATTTCAGTACCTTATGGTACTCGAATGATATGAGCAAACAATGGCAATCCAATGTTGTATTCCACACCTACTACAATCAGTTGAAGAGTGCCATCTAGTCTGAGCCTCGAATAACCCCAAATACCCTCTGTAGGTTCAGCCCCTTACTAAATTTCAATGCAGACCGCCACTTCATTTACATTATAGCATGCGCTGATGAGAACAAATAGCAGTTACAGTCTTATTATAAACTGATAGAAGAAGAACTGGAGGAAATCACCAAGGAATGGTTGGTAGACCTCCTTGTTTCAGCAGACCCTGTAGAATTGTCTGACATCGACATCCCATAATTTGCACAGGATACACCTGGACCCAGTAAGACGAAGAAAAAAATAAAGATGAAGAAGGATGAGGAAATGCAGGATATAGACAGGAGATCTGTAAGGACCACATCCATTTCACCAAAGCAAGAAGGTAATGATGAAGAAGTCGAACATGGGCTAGAAGGCGAAGAGGACTCATTGAAGAAAAGGAAGGTTTCACCTCTGAAGCCTTCCTCCTGGAAGAAACCTATAACCCCTATAACCAATATGAATACCCCGCGCACCCCAGATGACTTCAATTTCCTCCTTGCCACTATGAACGAAGCTATAGAAGAAATAACAGAAAAGCAAGAAGCCAAGAAAGGGGCAATGTACAACAGAATTGAGAGTGAGCTC
>JZKD02S1906853.1:347062-362869 GCA_000966675.3 Picea glauca | reverse complement strand
AGTTGTAAAGGGACCATAGTTGAGAGATCAGTTGAATGTTATCAAGTCCATTAAGGAGGTTGGAACCATCAAGGTATATAGTATTGTTGATGAGGTTTGATACTTTTGTATATAGGCTATAAGTAGATAGCAATTCCAAATGTTTTACACAATTGTTGGTGATTATATAGATATTTTTGTCATTTGAGTTTGGGAATGACGTTTATAAAATCCATGCAGTGGATTTTGCAAAGACCATGTTTTCTACCAAAGTGAAAATTTGCAAGGTCATTGAAGCAAAAGGAATCCTTACACATATGTCTCTAGTCACTGTTTTGTTGAATTTTTTTTCAAAAATTAGGGTTGTCATGCCTTACTACCCCTCCAAGGGATAAATTACTCTTTGAGGAGTTGTTAATCCATCCTACATTGGATATGAATTTTTTAAGGAGGAGGATATCAGAACATTTACCATAAAGGAAGTGGATGACCCTGGAACTCTAAACAAGATCTTGTATTTGAGGCTTCCTTCCAACACCTATTCTATTAACGAGTAGGTATCTCTATGGGAGAATAATATTGGCAAGATTATATAGAAGACCTATATACCAAAGGAAGAGGTGCTAAAAAAATGATAGATTAGGATTAGGAATATTTCTCTTCTTCCAAGGAATTTATAGACTTAATGAAAATATATTTTTCAGGAGTTTTATGCATCTATGTGCTTGAATTATATGTGTTGAGCAGAGATTCTTTTGCTTGGTAGAGATTGGTGGAAATGTGGGAAGAGTATTTTGTTTGATGATCCATCTAGAGTTAGTGACTGGATTAGCTCTTGTAAACTTTTCTAGTGTATGATGCAGAGTCACCATTTCCAATCAATTCTGTGTTTTCAACCAACCACTCTATTTTTTTGAAAGGGGATCAAACAAATTTGAAATTGAACTTGATGGTGTGGAGGCCATTCAACTTTAACTAGAGGTGAAATACATTATTGTTGAAGAATATGTCAGCCAGTATGTCTGAGGTTGATTGTGAGAGTTTCCAGGTATAATAATAGTGGAGGAAAGTATCTTTGTCTAGTTTAGATACGGCTATTGTCATTGTTTCATTTTTAGTGATTAATACGAGCCTTAAACAAAACTTACACTCCTTAATTAGTAGTAGAGACAAATTGTGGAAAATATTTCATAAGATAATTGATTGATTGTTTTAGTCTCCAAATTTCCACTTGACTGTGAGAGGGAAATCTAGGGAATCATCGGTTTATTGAAAAGTGTTTAGAAGGTTTTTATAGTTTGGTTTTTTGAATAAGGTGGTTGAAAACTGGCTCAAGGTTATAACATAACATGAAAATCAAGATCAGAACATAACATATCCCATTGACTGAATAAAAGGTCGACACATAGATGGATTAAACCAATAAGAAAAAGAGAAGATGAAGCCTTCAATTTGTTAACTTCACATAAATTCTTGCCTTAGAATATCAAAAGAAACAAGAACATCAGCTTGAAATCAAAACTTGAAATTAATTCCCACAGCAAATTATTTACTGTATTAATTAACAATCAAGAAACAAATGCATTGCAGTCTGAATAATGAATTCAAGCATGAAGAAAGAAAAACAGAGTAGAAAAGAGTGTCTAACCATCCATATGCCTTTTTTATTAAGTGTCAAATAGAACATAAATTCCTTTACAAGGAGTTTCACAAAAAAGTCCTCTGGATCTCCAATTTTTCGACCTAAACGCAGTCTTTCCTCTGTGTATTTAAACTATCCATAAAACTTCTAGATCCTATCATCTAGTGTGGCTTTAATGACTAGATTTGAATAGTATCTATATACTAAGAAAGTTAACTCAAAAAGAGTTTTTACAATCCAAAAATAGATCATTTCTCAACAGCTTGATATTGTATGATCTGGCTAGCATTACATTTGATTCTACAAAACAAGGATTAGTTTGATTTAGTCAAACAATTCGAGGTCTTAGCATCTCACAGGACAAAACGAGTAGATACTACCATATTTCCTGGAAAGCATTAGAATTATGATTGTAGCAATATTCATGAAACCTTTTAGGATATAATCACAACAGTAGCTTTAGCATTTTTTTGTTCAAGCTTTTTGGTAAGCATGACATTGTCCTAGGTTTTTGAGACGCATACACACCTTTAACCTTTGTCCTTTTGACTGTAACACCCCTTTTACTGGTTGATGGTGATTCTTTCTTGACTGTAGTTTGAGTATTAAAACCTTCATCTGAATCATCTTCCCCTTTAACATCTTCTTCAAAAAACATTTTGATTTCTGGATTCAACTTAGGTCTTTTACCTCTGCTATTCCTTGTCACCCTGATATATGGCATTTCTTCTTTAACAGGGATTTCATCAATTGAATTATTTTGCTTCTGTGTAACAGTATTTTTCCCTTTGCCTTTCTTTTGTTTGTTGGACTGTGTGTTAGGGTTTAAAGATTGCATGAGCCAGCTCCAGGGCTTCTGTAATTCTCTCAAAGTAGACATAACTAAAGTCTTAATTAAGACTTGATGAAACAGACTACTCTTTGCATTGGTGGAGAGTGATTGCACTCTCTTTGACATCTTTGTCAAGATTTTGAGTAGAGAATAAGGTATATTTAAGGGGTAATCGCCATTTAAATGCATTAATATCCTAATGTGGTAGATATAGACTAGTGAAAATCTACCTTTGCAGGTGATATACATGTGGATCATGATTAGAGCAATGTGCCATTCCTATCTGATCCAACTACGAGGAATTCCTTTTCTCCAATCCCGGTTTTGTTTGTATGGAAACAAAAACTAATTGGCGAATTCTGTAACTATATGCTCTTTCTTCCATCATCATTCTCCTCCGACCACCAACCTGCAAGCCTTGGAAATTGTTTGTTTTGTCACCAGCATTAGCAATTTCCCAATCTCCACTTCATAACCATTGAATTTTTGTGCAAATGCTAAATAGACATGTTCATCGTGACCTTGGAAGGTAGTGAGTAATTCAAACCAACCAGCATCTCTAAATATCTGTGCCCTCTACGAATATGCCTCAAGAAGCTCGATGCCCTCAGGTTTCAATCTGACCACTTACCCGCTTCTCTTAGGCACCATGAAACACGATGCTACAACATGCACTGATCAGATTCTGAATTTACAAACTTCAACTGTTAACATATAACAGTTCTTTTGAGAAAAATACATACGCTTATAATTCAACACAATCAGAATGACAAGTGGAGGGTTTAGATAATGATCTTTGGGAATTGACCAATTTGAAATGATTCCTTTGCAGGTACAGAGAAATTCGATCATGTAACAGTTTGAATCATAAAATGATTCGAGAGCCATCATGGGACACATGCAAACTCTTAGTCCACGATCTATGTAATCATAATGAAATCTGGGTGGTGGGCACATATTAAGGCATGATTATATTTGCGCTACGGGAATAATGTTATTCTAGTAGCGCTATTAATGACTTAGCATAATTTGAATTTGTAAAGTTCAAACAGGCATATGAAGTGACACATCATTCAAAACCATGTCTTAAAACTCCAAACTTTAATAAATTATCCAAAGAACTAAAATGTGAACCATAACAAGCTGAAAACAATGATTAAAATCAAATGAAAGAAGATAATGAAGTGCAGGTAGGAAGGGTTTAGGATTAGGGTTTCTCACTAAATCAAGACAAAATTAGAGACTAACACTGGCTCCTTCTGGGGGATGATGCTCTCCCCATGAGGCATCAAGAACAAGAAGACCGATGTGCCTTTTCCTCTATGCATCCATGCAACGCAACCTGCAAACTTTTGTCTCTGCAAACATTCACATTCTTATGTGTTGTGCCTAATCCATTGGGTTATGGAGTCAATCAATATCATTCAAATCTGGCCCAAACTTCTGCAACTCTGCTCCTTATTTGAAGCCAAAACTACCCCTGTCATTAGTGCTTTATGTGCATTGGGCATGGAGTCTTTATTTCAAAACTGAAACAAAATTTTCTACTGCAAACCAACAAACTGAAAATAATATCATACTTGATGGCGAGCTTATTCTTCTATCTATTCCTACTTCTAACCAATAAAAACTGTCTCATCATATGACATCATGCTTCCAATGAAGCCATGATAACATCAAACCATTTACCAAAGCTCTTTCAACGCAGATAGAAATCAGAGAAAAATTCTTTATGTGTAACAGAATTTTAATTTGTAACACATACCTACAACCCTCATCTGATTTAATTCCAAAAATAGCAAGGCTGAAATATTTTGAGAAACATAAATCTACATAAATGGCTACCGGATCATAGAAAGAAGTAGATTGATAACTGAAAATGGTTACCTCTGCTGGTTGCTCGATACTTCCATATACTGGTTCTGACTGTACATGACAAATGGGCAAAATGTTCTCATAAACCTGTTGATCAAATCTAACATTGCCATATGTTGCCTCATATATATGTTCTTGATGAGAAGCCTCTTGATTTTCCTCCTTAATCACATGTAACAACATATCATAGGAATCCACTTGAAGGAGTTGAGGAAAGACCTCTTCTTCAACTATTTTTTCATTCAGATMTAAGACAAMAGGTGCATYAGAAACAAAATCTAATGCATTCACAACTATGCAGTCATCTTTCCTATTATCAATTAGATTTGGAAAATCTTCCTCAACAACATGATTTTCATTCTTGCAATCAGAAGAAACATTTGTTTTTTCCTGAATATGCTTATCAAATTCATCACAACAATTTTCAAAAAGACTTTCAGCTGAAAAATCTTCTTTACAAAATATATTGAAAGCATTATGAAAACTTGCCAATGAGTTAATACTTGAAGTTTGAAGAGATCTGCACTAGTCAAGGGTTGCTCCCTTCAATGAGTATCTGGAAATATTGATCTTGACATCCTCATTCACAATCTGAATTTCATGAATAAACTCATGAAAATCTAGTAGATGCTCAACCAGAACCTCCCAATATCTTCCTTTAAATGTAGGAAGGGTACCTTTCCATTCAGATCTGCTAGGAATTGGGTTTGGAAAACCAATGACATCTGAGAAATCATAAAAAGAAAACTTTTGAGCCAAAATGGCTTCCATGCTTGGATCCAGTGGAGTCGCCTATTAATCTTTAGACAATGGAGTCACCACGGTGAAAGATCTGTAGTCATGTATCTGTCCCCTTCCTGTTCACCATCAAGAAGCAGATCTGAACGTTGTCATTCTCCCAGGGATAAATACTTCATGTCTCTGTCTCCGGCAACGACGCCAAAATATGTTAGTCCCTAAAGTTGCACTTGAATATGAGAGGGAAAGCTAGGGCATCATCGGTTTATTGAAAAGTGTTTAGAAGGTATTTATAATTTGGATTTTTGAATAAGGTGGTTGAAAAATGGATCAAGGTTATAACATAACATGAAAATCAAGATCAGAACATAGCATATCCCATTGACTAAATAAAAGGTGGACACATAGATGGATTAAACCAATAAGAAAAAGAGAAGATGAAGCCTTCAATTTGTTAACTTCACATAAATTCTTTCCTTAGAATATCAAAAGAAAGAAGAACATCAGCTTGAAATCAAAAAATGAAATTAATTCCCACAGTAAATTATTTACTGTATTAATTAACAATCAAGAAACAAATGCATTGCAGTCTGAATAATGAATTCAAACATGAAGAAAGAAAAACAAAGTAGAAAAGAGTGTCTAACCATCCATATTCCTTTGCTATTAAGTGTCAAATAGAACATAAATGCCTTTACAAGGAGTTTCACAAAAAAGTCCTTTGGATCTCCAATGTTTTGACCTGAACACAGTCTTTCCTCTGCATATTTAAACTATCCATAAAACTTTGATATACTATCATCTAGTGTGGCTTTAATGACTAGATTCGAATAATATCTATCTACTAAGAAAGTTAACTCAAAAAGAGTTTTTACAATCCAAAAATAGATCATTGCTCAACAACTTGATATTGTATGATCTTGCCAGCATTACATTTGATTCTACAAAATAGGGATTAGTTTAATTTAGTCAAACAGTTCGAGGTCTTAGCATCTCACAAGCCAAAATGAGTAGATACTGCCATATTTCCTAGAAAGCATTAGAATTATGATTGTAGCAATCTTCATGAAACCTTTTAGGATATAATCACAGCAGTAGCTTTAGCATTTTTCTGTTCGAGCTTTGTGGTAAGCACAACATTGTGCCAATAGAGTCTAAAGGTTATTTCTTTGATTTCTTTGAGCAATTCCCTTTGCTCTTTTTTCTTCTTTTTTAAGCCTTGAATCCTTTCTTGTTGACGAGCATTCCATTGTTCTATTTGTGCCTTTTCTTTATTTAACTGTCTCACTGATATCTTTATCAATTTCTTTAGATTTTTCTAATCTGGTTGTAGCTCTCATTACAAGTCCCGTAGATGAAGAAAAAATTTGTTTACCTTTGTTTACTGGTTTCTTAAGTAATGAAGATCTTTTTGCCCTTTTCCTGGTACCTGCTTTAGCATTTTCAGAGTCATCTTCTATAACTATGACATTTTATTCTTTGATTGATGGATTAAACATGGATTTTGACTTCAATCTGTACTTGTTGGTAACCCTAGTATAATTCCTTCTAGGTTTTTGAGACGCAGACACACCTTTAACCTTTGTCCTTTTGACTGCAGCACCCCTTTTACTGGTTGATGGTGATTCATGCTTGACTGTAGTTTGAGTATTAAAAAATTCATCTGAATCATCTTCCCCTTTAACATATTCTTCAGAAACCATTTCAATTTCTAGATCCAACTTAGGTCTTTTACCTTTTTTATTCCTCATCACCCTAATATCTTCCATTTCTTCTTTAACAGGGGTTTCATCAATTGAAATATTTTCCTTCTGTGTAACAGTCTTTTTTCCTTTTCCTTTCTTCTGTTTGTTGGACTCTGTGTTAGGGTTTAAAGATTGCATTATCTAGCTCCAGGGCTTTTGTAATTCTCTCAAAGAAGACATAACTAAAGTCTTAATTAAGACTTGATGAAACAGACTGCTCTTTGCATTGGTGGAGAGTGAAAACTCTCTTTGACATCTTTGTTAAGATTTTAAGTAGAAAATAAGGCAAATTTAAGGAGTAATCGCCATTTAAATGCATTAATATCCTAATGTGGTAGATATAAACTAGTGAAAATCTACCTTCGCAGGTGATATACATGTGGATCACGATCAGAGCAGTGTTCCATTCCTATCGGATCCAACTGTGAGGGATTCCTTTTCTCCAATACCATTTTTTTTTTGTCTGGTAGCAAAAACTGATTGGTGAGTTCTGTAACTACATGCTCTTTCTTCCACCATCATTCTCCTCTGACCACCAACCTGCCAACCTTGGCAATTGTTTGTTCTGTCACCATCATTAGCAATTTCCCGATATCCACTTTGTAACCATCAAATTTTTGTGCAAATGACAAAGAGACATGTTCGTCATGACCTTGGAAGGTAGTGAGGAATTCAAACCAACCAACATCTCTAAATATATGTTCCCTTTACAGATATGCCTCAAGAATCTCAGCACCCTCAGGTTCCAATCTGACCACTTACCTGCTTCTCTTAGGTGCCATGAAACATGATGCTACAATAGGCACTGATCGGATTCTGAATTTACAAACTTCAATTGTTAACATATAATAGTTCTTCTGAGAAAAATACCTGCACTTATAATTCAACACAATCAGAATGACAAGTGGCGGGTTTAGATAATGATCTTTGGGAATTGAATGATTTGAAATGATTCCTTTGCAGTTACAGAGTAATTCGATCATGTAACGGTTTGAATCATAAAATGATTCGAGAGCCATCATGGGACACATGAGAACTCTTAGTCCATGATCTGTGTAATCATAACGAAATTTGGGTGGTGGGCACATATTAAGGCATGATTATATTTGCGCTACGGGAATAATGTTATTCCAGTAGCGCTATTAATGACTTAGCATAATTTGAATTTGTAAAGTTCAAACACGCATATGAAGTGACACATCATTCAAAACCATGTCTTAAAACTCCAAACTTAAAGAAATTATCTAAAGAACTAAAATGTGAACCAGAACAAGCTGAAAACAATGATTAAAATCAAATGAAATCAGATAATGAAGTGCAGGTAGGAAGGGTTTAGGATTAGGGTTTCTTACTAAATCAAGACAAAATTAGAGACTAACAGATTGATTGATTTTAATGACGTCCACTAGGTTGAACATCCTAAGGGACCAAGAGAATAACATCCCTAACTCATATTCACACTCTTTTCAATGTCAGATCTGTTATCCCCATTTTTTGGGATAACTAAGGAGATCATGTCTCAAGGCCCTCAGGTTGCAAATATGGAGTGTCAAGAGACTATGTGACCAACAATATTCACTTGCATAGATGGAGACCCTTCTCACCACCACAGAGGTCGGGATTTTCATATGGCATCCACCACACCATTTGGTCTGAAAGGCACTGAGCCTTTCTCCATGAGGTACAATTTAGGTATTATGGTGAGTGTCATTTCAATATTTGAGGTATTTGAGTATGTTGTATATTACACTTATTTATATTTCATAACATATGCTTGGACATTATTCCTTTTTCCTTGTTTCACCTTGGTGTTTCACATTGTGCCCTAGTAAGTGGTCTTCCTTGGGAATGGGTTTACTAATAGGAACTCCCTTGAATATCCATCATATTGTTCCCAACCATACTTATCACTTTTCATCACTTAAACCCCCCCATTTCCTTGTCTCTTTGGATTTTAGGGTGTATTAACCCAAGAAAGGGTTGTCCCTCATTCTATGGGAATAAGTGGTTGAAGGACCAGGGGGATTGTTTTTGGGTAAAAGATAAAATCCTATTTATAAACATTCCATATGCTTCACCCAGGGATCCCCAAGAAAGCAATGAAATGCTTCTCTGTAAGAAAAAGTGAACCCACAAGAATAAATTATAGAATGCTTAGGGGGTTAGTTGGACAATAGGATGTCTCATCACAATCCAACCTATCATGATCATAGGTATCTAGTGGTATGAAATTACCATCATCCGAACACTACTCCAGGTTAGTGGCTCTTAGTTTCACAATTGAGAGAAAGGGGGTCTCATCATGAATCAACCTTCTCATTTACGCAAGGTATTTGTGGGTGACATTCACATTATTTGAACACCACGCCAAGACAGTGACCTTCAACTCATCCTTTAAAACACGAAATAAACAAAATAATGGCAAGAGGATGGGCTTGGAAAAATTGCATTGCAAACGAAGGTTCCATACACCCTCTACAAAGGAACACATGAATGAGACACTACAACCCCTTGTATTTCATGAACCTCATGCCCAATGAGTCTTGGTCCTTAACCACTTCATCCAATTTACATGGATTAGAGAGGGATCATTTGGGAAACACTCCTTGACTGGGGAAAGATCTACCCAATAGGACACCTTGTCAACCCTCCTGTTAGTTCTAGAAGTCACCCTCAGACTGCAAATGAGGTGAGCCTAGAAACATTTGAATATGGGTGTGTAAATTTTTTTATATGAATGGGTTAAAATGACAAGAAGGAGTAGAAAAGTTCCATAAAATGTTCCATTGGGAATGGAGTCAACATATCCTAAATATTGAAGGCATTCAAGCTTCTTATCAGACAAAGGTTGTGTAGATAGAAGAATGGAGAATAAAACGTAAAGAAGAAAATTCATCAAACGAAACATCCTTTCTGTCAAATGAACTAATCAAGATTCTTGAATAATACAATGATAAAATAGGCATGCTACAACTGAATCTCTGTCGCTCATAGATCTACCTATCAATGGAATTATTTTATTCTCAAATTTGCATTTTATCCTAGTAGAAGAAAAGAAAAATAGAATAGAAAGACATACTGATAAAACAACCTTCATAGATCTTCAATGGCAGTAATATATTAAAAATAGCATGCCTCATAGGCTTACAATCATGTATCCATATTTTTGTCCTCAATTCCTCTCGGGTCTCTCCTGCCCCCCTTTTTTACAACATACTTTCTCCACTTATATAAAGAGTAGACCTATAACTTAAACAGTTCTAAGGTCCATAAAATCAGGGGATAAAATCCTACAAATAGGATTTCACAAGATATCTTTATCCTAAAGAAGCTTCGATGTTTTCAATACATTTCATATGCACTTTGACATACTTAAATAAGGTTTTCAAAATATAACCTATCGAAATACATAACAAAGTTGCTTCAAACAAAAATCCCAAAGAAACAGGGTTGGATCCAAAAAATCGGCTATATTATGATATTCATAATTGATTTTGAATATTTTGTTGCTATCTTGATATCTTTGACTTCTAATCTCGAGAAAAAAGATCAAATGCAATCTCCCTCAAAATCTGATCTTTTATGGCATTGAGCTTTTTAGGTATTCCCTTTGACCAAAATTGTTTCATCCTTAGCTATAGAGAGCTTCCATAACCTATTATGTACACAAGTCTTGTATCTTTACAGATCCTTGTTCCCTTCCATATATAATTTTTATTTCATAACTGCCTACTTGAATATCAATCAATGGCATCCTGAATTTGTAAAGGTGATTTCCAAAGTTTTGGAAAACTAGATCACTTCAAACAATTGTTGTTTAATTGTTTTTGAATTTGGAACTGTACGATGCACTAATTTAAATATGATAGAGAAAATGGTGGATCTAATGTCAATATTTTTTTATCTTCCATATAATTGTCTTTCCAAGCATGATAAAAGTGCATACATCCAGCCACAAAATAAAGGGGAAAAGCCAATTTCCACTAGTAAAAGGAAAGCAACCCTCACCATGGTGAAAACAAAATATTTTACTCCATATTGTATTAACCTCATGGCACCTGATTTGAGTATTGTCCTGGTAGAAAATTATAATTAAATTGAAACACGGATAGGTATCTCTCAACAAGAAACATTGGCATGATCATAACCATCCTGCACTTGTTAAGGAATCAACAAGAAAGATACAATGTCCTCCATGATACCAACCAAAGTGAATATATAGCAAAATGTGGGTATATCTTTTCCAGATAAACCTTGTTTGCTTCAAACAATCTTCAATAGAGCTTCTCGATTTTCTTTGACCTATGCAACCCTTAAATCTCTTGTCACCACTTTGGTTTTTTAGCAACTCCTGCTGCTTTTGAACATTTTATTCAGTGATCTCCATAAGGAGGTCTGCATCGACCCATTCATCCCAACTAGCTATCATCACAATCATTGTTTTTCTCCAACCCAAATAATGGACATAAAATTTCAATTATTTTTTCTGAAACTCTACTTTTTGGACCTTGGCCTTATAGACGAAACTTTCACCTTCTTTGAAATTCCAAATCTAATGCTTTTGGAATTTGTTACTTTGGCACATAATTTAGACACCACTGATTTACTCCCTGATCATCCTTTCAACAACTACATTTCAAGCTCCAATTCTTTGAAATCCGCTTGACATATTGTGCACAAAAACTAGTTTCTTGTGGCACCTTATGCATTGGTGCTTTGAGGATTTAACTAATGCTTGTCTTCAAATTAACTATTGTGTTGTGTGGATTTTGATAATACTAACCAATGTCGTGTTGGTGGTAGGTGATTGACTTTTTTTACACATGGATCGTTTCATTGACAGCTAATAAAATCAGTATCTCGCAAAATGGATGATCAAGCATAGTGCACATAAACATAGATTCGTGGCTCATCCCCCAAATGGCTTGGCGCGTTAGTAGTTGTTCTAGAAACATCTTTGACCTATCAATAGATATCAATGATGATCTCCTCATGGCATAAGCTTAATTCCAAGTGTTAGACACATATGTATCATCCTCTAGAATTGATTGTGATCCATTTAGATGTTTTTTTTTATTCATCGCCTATGAAGGTGCCCTGAATAAATCTTTCTCCTATTAGCGCATCCCAGAGGATGAAAAAGTACTTAATTTCACTAACTTCCAGAAACAATGTTTCCAATTTTTACATTTGAAGCGATGTCTAGAACACTTTGTGGACTGTTGGTGGAGACGATAAAACTAAGCTGAAGGCACCGAAATACATGATCTTTATGTAATACTCTGCACATAAGAACCCCCTTCATGAACTCTTCCTCCATGTGGCTTTTTTTTGATTTGATTATGTGTAATAACCCTGATTGTGTGTTGATTGTAGGTGCACTCAACACTAGACTTTAACCTCAATGCCGGATGGATTAATGGATATTGGCCCTTGGGCCAATATTTTTTTAAAATAAACATAATCCCCCAAGAACATGAAGATATTGACTTTAATTCTCAATATCCTAAGTCGATTTAACTTAAATACTGCATAAAAGGAAGTCTTTAAGTAGTGTTCCTTCAAAATTTTGACTTAGAAATTTTAGGTATTGTTATCACCTTCACAATTTTTATATCGGGATCTAAAAATTTTTGAGATTCAGCGAGATGCTATACCACAATAGAAGCGTGATAGTTTAGGGTGCTCGGTTATATCCCACAGCATATATAGCACAGGCGGGAAGGGAGTAGCTCGACAGACTGTTGATTTTGAAGAATCCCAGATCCATGGTCGAGGCCCGCATCGGACCAACAAATATCACGGAACTTAACGTCGCGAAGGAAAACCGGGAAAAATCATTATGGTTTTGATGGGGAACGTGTGGCGCTCTTACACACGCATTGGGGTACATAGTGGATTTCCCAAAACCACTTTTCCTATGACCCCGATGTCACGTGGTTCAAAATGTCACATCAATAACTCATGGGGAGGATGGTAGTTGGTCATATCACCTCACATCACCAGTCCAGGCACTCTCCCAGATGACGTTCCAAAAGGATGTCATCGCATAACTAACTCGAGGCCCATCATTCAAAGTTGATTGATGAAGCGTGGCATACCGGCATACTGTGACAGTAATTCATGATTAAAGTACAAAAAACCATCAAGTCTCAGATGTGAAATCATTTTATCTTATTCTAGGAAATTGCCATCTTATGCATAAGGAAAACAAACTCGACTTGTGTTCATGAGTTCTATAATTTCAAAGGGTGGCCAAATCAAGGTCTCTGCAAAGTTTGAAAGGTATGGATAATACTCATCAAATGGTGTCTGGCGCAACTGGGTTCTCAACTAATGTATCGATCAGGTCGATAAGTAAGAAAGAAAGATGGGTCTTGCAAATATTGGCGACTAAATTTTATATCGAAACTAAAACTAAGACAGATTCAGGAGTAAAATTAAACCCCATTATGAGGGATCTCATCATAAATGAACATGCAGACAACACCTGCCACCCAGCCGTAAAGAAGAAAAGGAGAAAAAGGCGGAGGACAGAGGCCAAAACCCAGATGATAGAGAGCGTCGGAGAAAATCTCGATTGGTGGAGTTCCCTGGAAGAGGAAATCGCCAAGCTAAGGTGAATCCTCAAGTGAAATTTTGTATTTCAAAAAGTTTTGGATAGATGTCGGCTTAAGAAAATGGAGTCCTAATGTGAATGACCCATTTCTAATGGTCCCTTTAAATAGTATAATTGTTCTTCCTTTTCGTAACTTGTATCTATTTTTGAATTATCAGGAAGTCAAAATGTTTTAAATTCCACACGACATCCCTCTATATATGCTTGGCTTCATGAGTATAGAAACATGGAGAAAGGAGGAGCCTTCCATCTGTGTAGGAAAACCTTGAAAATTTATGGGATTGAATTGAATACATATGCAGAAGCATTTTGAACTGTTCATGAAAATATTCTAACAAAATGTGATATGAGTTGTGTTTCCTTTCATCATATGTATTTTTTGTGGCCTGTCATTTCATTCGTATTCTCTTTTGTTTAAATTGAAGGGTTTAAAGGCCCAAAATTCGTCCCATGACGCTCTCGGCTTAAGCAATTTAAACTATGTGATTGTCTTCTTAACTTATTCATAATTCATTTCAGCAATGCTCTGATATAGTTATTTGTCTTCTTTATCTTCCTACATATCTTTTTATTTCAAGAATAACTCAGATTCATTGCCTTATTTAGCCTTTGTCCTTTGGAGAGTTCTATTGACCGATGCACTGTTTCCGTTCATTTTCAGAATTTTGACTCCATATCCCATAGGGTTCCCCCCTTTTTTACCATCAACTTTATTAAAAATCCTCTAAACAAGCCAAATCTAGCAACCGATTTCCATAGATATACCCAGTGACACTAGAGAGCCCTCTCTGAGTTGAGCAGGCTAGTGCCTCAACTCTAAAGCTGGTTGCAACAGTTACCCCTGTCGTTTATTTGACAGTCGGGTAGATTTACAAGGTGCTAACATTCTGGCGCCATTGCCGAGGATGAAATTAAAAGAAAATTTTTCCCTAGGAAGAACGACATGGTTGAGTTCTAAGGTCTGAGAGCGGCAGACACTTAGGCACACATTGGTTGTATTCCTGCTTCATCGACTCCACATCGATTTGAAGGCGACTCCACTAATAAAGGAACCTTGAATTTCCAAAAGGCGACTATGCTCTATGTGCTTCAAGCATAAGACAAATACTTCACTGAAAGATGAAACCCCTTGACAGGGGTGAGGAAAGGCATCATGAGGGAAAACAGGTACTCAAAATGGTACAAATTACAAAGCATTTTAATTTTCATTTTAGGTTTCCTTTTCTCCTTCCTTGAATGTGCTAAACGAACTTTATTTTACCTATTGTACTTTAATAGTGATCAGGGAAGACTTGCAATTGTATTTCCTCCTCTATATGTTGCATGTGCATACCCTCACCTTGTCGTTGGTTCTGATAAAACATTTTCACCTGGGCCACGCAATGACAGTGACCAAGTTGATGAATCCCATGAGACTCAGACCAATGTTTCCCCCACTTTTCTTGGTCCAACACCCCCTAAGGCCCGACATAGGTATATACCCTTAAAGCTACCCCAAACCCTTCATGATTTACCTACAAATTACTATGAGTACCTACCTATGTTTGACGGAGAATTGTATATCATCTCGGTTGAAAATCACATTCAAGGGTTTGAGAATTATATATATTTATTCGAGATTGACCATGATGATGCGTGTATGAGAGTTTTCTCTCAATCCTTGAAAGAAGACACCAAACATTGGTTCAAACATTTACATCCAGAGACCATCATCTCATGGGTAGAATTGAAGAAGGTCTTCTTAAAGTTCTGGGGGAAAGATAAATCCTTAGCGCGACAAATCAATGAGTTTTATACCTTGAAAAGACACAACAATGAAGTTATTTCTGTGTGCAGTAGAAATTTCTCTATCATCTATTATAATTTGTCTGAAGAAATTCAACCCCCTGAAGTTGTTGCCATGCTCCATTATGCAACTACACTTCATCCAAATTTTTCTTTCCTCCTGATGGAAATAATACCTGAGTCCTTACAACAAATGTTTATTGATGCTCAGGACATTTAACACAACATCCAAGCATGTAATCCGATCCAGAATGAGGAGTTGAATGCTCAAGAGCATGAAAGAAAATGTGAACAGGAAATAGTTGATTGGAATTTTGAGCATAGAGTAGACAATATCATAGGTTCTCTCGAAGTTTCCAATGGGAATGATTTTGCAAAGAACTATATTCCACTTGTTTAGAGAAGGGATGTTGATTTAACTTCTAATCCATCCCATGATAAGCAGGGGACTTATGATTTTATGTATTCATTCGTAGACATTCAAGAAGACGAGTTTGCAAATCACTTTGTTGAAGGACATGTTGACATCCCAGAGTTGTTCTTGTTAGATGATATTGCATATACTACTGATTTACCTATATATGATGAATAC
>JZKD02S1906853.1:288812-320330 GCA_000966675.3 Picea glauca | reverse complement strand
TCAAAACAGATACAACAAGTGTAGGATGAGATCCTATAAAAATGGATCTAGAATGGAAAATCAAAACAAAATAGGAAAGGTCCTATTTAGTGATCTCTAAAAATAGTAGATTGCTAATGAAGTGCAGTTTTAGCCTCCCAAGGCTGTTTGATTTGGTCCTCCAAAGATAAAATTTGAATTGGGTGATTTGTCATTTGATCCCTATCATTTTTCCCTTGAAAATGACCAAATCTAGTCAAAAAATTCCCTTTTGACTTTCATCTCCAAGAATGGCCTTCATATTTTGATTTGATAATTCATAACCAGCTTATTGAAGAAGATTTCAAACCATTCAAACCCAAAAAATCCTGATCTGGGCAAAAATTCGGCTATTCTGGCCATGAAAGGATTTCACCAGCTAATTTACCCGAAAATCCTCTCCTTAGCTGGTGAAAGGCAGAGCTTTCACTAGCTAACTAGTTATAATTATGCCTTCTGCGCTGGTGAAAGTGAAAATGTTTTCAAAATCAAATTTCTCAGTCATGGAGAGTCTGTTTTGCATGCTTAAATAGTCGATCGACATCTACAAATCCTAAGCTTTCCAATGGTGCTTTTAAATCTACATTTGGATCCCAGGAATCTAGTCAAATATTCCTTACAAGATTAGGCATCACTCTTTCAAAAATGCCAGTGCATTTTTTATCACTAACACCTTCTTTTCATGCTAAAACCTGTCCCTGCAATTGCTTCACTAAAATAAATGATCTTTTGAATCCTATCCATCAGTGCCTAGTCCATTGGGCTAGTGGAGTCATTTATACCGTTGTCAAATCTATGCAACTTTATTCAACTATGAACACACACTACTGAAAACATAATGTTGCAAACCAACTACTCGAGCTTATTATCTACACTTCCTACTCCTACTTCTAACTGGCAGAAACAAACTGATCATGCAATATAAAATTGCCAATATAGCCAATCAAACAATGGATATACAAAGTAGCCAATCCATTTGCAGCATAATGAGTTAAAGTAAAAAAGACGAAATTTTTGTAGCATAAAGTCACTAGGTAGCCAATACTTACAACTGTAATCTTCTCTAATTACAAGAGATTCAAAACTTTGGTATTGTGGAAAAGATATCTTCATATAAATGGCAACTGGATCTCGAGATTCATCAGAGAACTGCAATTGTTCTGAAAAACATTGTTGATGATGGAAAAATCTGCTTCCTTAATCAAGTTGTACTCCTCCATGTCTGTTGAAAAGAGGGCATGAACATCATTTGGGAGTTGGCAATCAAAAGTATCAAAATCATCTTGATCCTGCTGAAAATTTTCTTGTCTAACATCAACAACAATGTCAACACGAGAATCACCAAGTTGATCCTCCTCTTCCATGTTTCCTTCAGATGCATAACTATCATACACCAGCTCCAGCTGCTCATGGATAATGAGTTGAATGTCTTCATGAATCTGCTGGTCAGATCCTTCCACATCTAGATCAAGGACTTCAAATTCTTCTTCATATACATCATAAAGTGGAGCAGGTGCATTATGAAATCCTAATGACAAGGATGAAGATTTTTGTGTATAATCATCAACAATATAATATTCAAATATATTAGTGACATATTTTGTATCATAATCACCACTATTAAAAACATTTGGAATGTCAAATGCATCTAAAGCTTCATTGTCAATATCAAAATTTTGAAAATCTTCATGTTGTAAAACATTAGGAAACAATACACTTGACAATAAATCATCTCCAACCTTATCATAATAATCCTCTTCATCTAGAGAATAATTGTTAGGAATTTCAAAATCAAATTACTGAGAATCTTCCTATTGTATGACAGATCTAGAAGGATATATATCTAGTAATGAATCTTCATCTTCATACTCACTGCAATCATCCCCTTCATCTGTACTGCTAGAGGAATCACTTGTTGAATCTCGAATATATGATGCAAATCCCTCACAACAATTCTCAAAAAGTCTTCCAGTTGGATAAATTATCTTGCAATGAGAATAAAAAAAATCATGAAATTCCCTCAAAGAGGAAATACTAGAAGCAAGGAGTGTTTTATACCATTTCCTTGCATAGCCTTCCAATGAATACATGAACATTTTCATCAATAAATTTTCATAATCTATACTCATTTGGTCCATGTATTGATGAAATTTTATTACATTATGTGTAGTATTGTCTTCATCCTTCTCTTTGAACCATGGAAGGTCATCTCCCCACACATCTATAACAGGAACAGTAATAGGGAAACTAGGAATATCAGCAAACTTGAAAGGAGAAAACCTTGCAGCCATAATGGCTTCCATCCGATCATCTGATTGTTGGACAATTGATAGGGGGGGTGAATCAGTTGTTACCATGCTTAAACAATTATCCTTGTTTTAAAATCTTTATAAGGGACTCAATGATGATCAAAATAATGCAGGGAAACAAACAATGGCACATTCAGAATTAGTCACATATATGAGAAACACAAAGACAAATATTTCCCAAGGAAACCCATACAGGGTAAAAACCTCTTCTTCTTTATATGATAAGTATTATTTACATTATTTACATTATCATACATATGAGCACCAAATCATTATGAGGCTACAACCTCTGTTTTGCAAGCTGCAACTTGTTGAGAGTACCAACTCTCTATTTTTCTCTAGCACCCACAATAAGGAAGCACCAACTCCCTGGTTTCTCTAGCACCAACTAGAAGGAAGCACCAACTCCCTAGTTTCTCTAGCACCAACTAGAAGGAAGCACCAACTCCTTGAGTTCAAGCACCCACTTGAACCTCTGAGGACAACAGTCCTCCCTAGCTCCTCCCTACCACCCTGTTTTATAAATCTTTGCTACTAAAACGCATTACAGTGATATAATGTTCAACAATGGCTTACCAGACTCATCACTGTTCTGTTGCATTTCATTCCTCTATCTATCTCACTACCTTCCTACACACATGACTTGCACTATCTATTCTTCTACTTTTTATGCTCTGTGCGCCATGTCCATTCACTGCATAGTTCCTCTTTTGTTCAATTCAGCTGTTGCACTTTGATCTTTCTTCATGCATGAATCACCTTCAACAACGACAATCATAGCTACACCAACAGTAACCCTCTTCTCTGTACCATGTATATATATCTTATGTGCATCTTGTGCATGCAATATTCGCCATTCCTCTGCATGCTCATACCACACCAATCTCCTCCACATCTCAATTTCTCTGAGTGATCATCATCACGACTCTTCAGCTTCTCTGGCAGTTCTTCCACTCATTCAGCATCACTGTATGTTATGCTGAGATTCCTTAGCCTCTCTGGCAGTTGGGACTCTTTGTCTTCTCTGTGACAGACGAGCTCACCTTATTTGTTCCATTTGCAGGCTTCAATGGTCATCCTGCTGTCAATCACCTCCAAGAGGATCTTCATCCCTCTTGAAGATTCCCAAAGACTCTTCATCTCCTCTGTCAATCACCCTGAAGTGTCTTCGAGTCCTCTGGTAGAAACCATCAATGGTTTCTAGCAGTTACACTATGACGTGCAATAGTAGCCCTCCGATCTCCTTCAGTTTCATCTACACCATTGGATTAGCTCTTAAGGATATTGTCATGATTTAAGTGTTTTGCACTTTCGCAATTCAGAGATTCTGCGATGAGGCATATTGACTTCTCATGTTGCGAGCTCTGAAAAGGAGCTTGGCTGCTCTAGATCCCTCCTCTACGTGACCACAGGAAGTGACCACTGGTTACAACAACATTTCACCTTTTCGATATTTCGGCATTTGTACCAAACGTGATCCCCAAAATTTCGAGGCGGAGCTTATTTTCACTAGGTCCTTCCTCCACATGACCACAGGCGGTGACCAATATCTGCACTAAAAGGCACTGCGAACTCATGATCTTCATCGACCCTGATCGACGGTCCACGATCTAGATGAATCAACGGTCCAGATATTTTCACGATCTCGCATCTCGTTGTTCCTTAGATGGAGGCTCTCATCACTCTGAGTTGCGATAGGAGAAACTCCGAGATGGAGCTCAGATCAACGGTCCATGTTCTAGGTGATCTAACAGTCCTAATATTTTCATGATCTCACATCTCGTGGTTCCTTAGATGGAGGCTCTCATCACTCGAAGTCGTGATAGGCGAAACTCTGAGATGGAGCTCAGATCGATGGTCCACGTTATAGGTGATCTGACGGTTCTGATCTTTTCACAATCTCGCATCTTACAGTTCCTTAGATGTGGGTTCTTGTCACTCCAAGTCGTGATAGGTGAAGCTCCGAGATGAAGCTTAGATCAACGGTCCAAAACCCTTGGTGATCTGGCGATCTAGATCTTATCGTGAGTTTGCATCTCGTGATTCCTATGATGGAGATTCTCGTCACTCCAAGTCGTGATACGCGAAACTCCGAGATGGAGCTTTGACATGCTCTGATCTTCTGCCATGCGTCCCTCTTGGATCAACGGTCAAGATTTTATCAGGACTTCGCAACTCCATGAGCCTTCGTTGTGCCTGATCAACAGTCCATATTTGACCTCAATCTAACGGTTGAGATTATTTCGCGATTTCGTATATCGCGAATTCGATAAGTTAGGGAACCTTGTTCCTTTGAATTTCCATTCAGCGACATGACGATATTCCACCACACATCCTCTTGATCAACAGTCCACAACTGTCCCCGATGGACAACCAGGATTCCTTCACAGTTTTGGGGAGTTGGATGACTCTTGGACTTATTCGCCTTATAGCTTCACCATATCTAACGGCTATTGAGCCTTCGTAGATACCCCAGATCCTACGGCCCAGATCTTCTTGGGATTTCACCACTTCACGATTTCACTTTCAGGATTTCGTCCACCTTCGCAATTTCGTCACTTCGCGATTTCGTCCACCTCGCGATTTCGTCACTTCATGATTTCGCCACTTCGGTGGTGAAGTGTTTCGACACTTCAACTCCTGGTATCTGAAATTCTAAAATGGAGTTTACTCTTCCATTATCATTTCACTGTTGATCATGCTGATCTTTGCCATCACTGTTCTTGCCATCAATGACAAGCTTACTCCCAACTGTAAACCTTCCAACATTGATGCCATTCTGGATCTTCAACCACTGGAGTCACCTACGAATTTATGAACTATGGAGTCATCATGGTGAAGGATAAGCAGTATAAAGTGTCCAGCTTCAATTCACCATCCAAAGCTAGATCTCTTTGTTGTCATTCTCCCAAGGAATATATCTTCACTTCTGTTCCTAGCAACGATGCCAAAAATGTTATTTCTAGAAGTCACCCTCAGACTGCAAATGAGGTGATCCTAGAAACATTTGAATATGGGTGTGTAAATTTGTTTATATGAATGGGTTGAAATCACGAGAAAGAGAGAAGGAGAAGAAAAGGTCCATTAAATGTTCCATTGGGCATGGAGTCAACATATCCTAAAGATTGAAGGCATTCAAGCTGCTTGTTGGCCCTTGGTTATGGAAGTATGTGAAGATCAAGGAAGAAAAGGGAGAATGTGAACTATGTGGAAGACACGGTGATTGTTGTTGGGTTGAAGTAAAAAAAAGAGAAGAAAATATGGAGCGAAGCCCGAGAAAGAAAGTCGTTGGATGAGGAGATCGAGGATGAAAGATAAGAAAGGAAGAATGATCGTGGACAACTCAGCAAGTGGAAAAATCCATCATTGGATGCTTTGGAGCATCACGTGAGAAGGAAGGAAAGACATGCTGGAAAAGCCCTAAAAACATGGATCAAGTTGACCTAGGGTTTTAGACACCTAGGGTTTGGGTATCAAGGATTTTGGAAACCTAGGTTTTGGCCTAAGGCTCTCGGTGAGCTATTGTAATGCATAAATAAAGGTCTAAAGGACCTGGGTTAGGTTGGTACGATATTGTTGTTGATCTAGTTGTATTGTTAATGTGAGTGAGTATTGTATCGAGAGAGAGAAGTGCTAAGAGTGAGAACCTTCTGGTATTGTAAGATATTCAATTGGGTGCGAAGATCAACCCTGTAGCTAGGTGCATAGGGAGGGGATAGGAAGAGAGGAGAAGAAAGAAGATCTGCTAGCTAAGAGCATAGACAAGAACCGTATGCTTTACCTTAATATATTATAGCACAGTTTTGTGGATGTATCCCTAGAGAGAGGGTGAACCATGTACATCTTGTGTTGTGTGTAACTGGTATTTTATCTCTGTCATTGATATACGGTGATTGCATTACTGCTTTAGATCTGATAAGTAGATGTGCAGAGTATCTCTAAGTTGATAAGTAATATATGAACATTGTGTTGATCTTGTGTTAGATCCACTTGAAATTTCCTTTGGTTGTAGACATCTCTTTCTTGCAACCCCCTAATAACTACTTTGGGTGAGACTGCATCTGCTTCGCAGGAGTTGCCAAAAGGGCCAGTAGTTAGGGCTTGTTGGTGCACTCTTGGAGTAGAACCCTGGGTCTACCCCTATGCCAACAAATGGTTCTATTGTCGAGAACGAAATATTCTTGAGGGAATGTCAAGGTGGTTCCCATTGAAGACAGAGATTCAAAAGTGGATAGAAGATCAAGAAAAGAACTTCACTAAAGCCCAGAACAAGAACCCTAATATCATCTCATAAGATTGGCTAGAGAAACATATCTTTACTGATATACACAAAATTTTCTTTGGAGGAATCCATCAAGATCTATATGAGTGGCTATCTAGATCAACAGATACCCAGTTTGAGATCCGATCTATACATCCTGTGGTTTGGATGTTGGAGTTGATCAAGAAGGACAAAAGAGTTGATAGCGTCGTATCACGAGCAGTAGATCATTGGTTCGATAGCACCATTGGAGGGTACATCACAGAGTTCGTTGTTGACATAGTAGAATCATACATCCAATCCAAGAGATAATTCTTTAAGGGACCCAAAGGGAAATTTTTTCATTTTCTAAAGATGAGAATCAAGATGTTATTGTATGAGAAGAACATCTTGAAGACACAATAGATTGGTCGGATCAAGAAAGGCTAATGTTCAAGAATCCAGACAGCGACAGTGACACAAAAGCTAGACATATGCGCAGTGGGAGAGTGTTCTAAGAAGTTCACCTTGCAAACTTGTTTAAGAAGAACTACGGGGAGGAGGGTTTCTACAGTGCATAAGAGGCAGATCTGGTGGACAAAGATCATTCAGAACCTTCTAGGAAAGAGGAAGGGAAAGTTGAAGAGCCTCGCCGAGAAGAACCTGAAACTTTAGGAATTGTGAAAACCATTGAAGTAAGTATTGTTATCCCTCCTGTCGATTTAGTAGTATTAATCCATCAGAGTAATCCCAGCCACCAGAGTACCCAGATAACTGTCATTACTAGTCCACCACACCTTCAGTCAGGAACCCTAGGAAGATCTATGGTAGATGAGATGAGGCTCCTTATCTTTAGGGGAGATGGATTTGAAGATATTGACCAACACTGGTTTCTATGTGAAGTCATATAGAATATTAAAAATGTCACCAATGAAGATGTCAAAAGAACACAGTTCAATACCACTCTAAGGGACCACGCACTGAGCTTGTACATGAAGCTTGTTCAGGACTTGCACAACCTAAGCCACTGAATCAGATTAGGAATGCATTGATTGCAGAGTTCAAGAAACCCAAGTCGGAGTCACAATGTATTATAGAGCTGAAAGAGATCAATCAGAAGGTGGTCGAATCTGTTTGGGAGTTTGAACAGATATTCAAAACCTTAACATGCCGATTGAATTTTAAGATACCAGATGAATAGAACAAAGAATGGTTCATTGTTTCCCTCTTACCACACATCATATTTTCCCTAATGCAATAGAATATTGCTTCACAGGCTGAGGCATTGGAGATCGCCATGAAGTTATAATCGGCCCCTATGGGAGAATCCATCTCAGGTATGAGTCAAATCTTGAGTCAGCGAACTAGTTTGTCTCTACATGTTGAAGATATGAATAAAGACAAGGGAAAAGATAAAAGAGAAGACATTTGGTGTGTTAGATGTAGATCAGAAGGCCATGACAAGGAACATTTCCCTCTATTCAATGAATACTTGGCTTCTGGAGCTCTAAGCCCTTTGAAACAAGTCACCTTACCTTGGTGCGAGGTATGCAAAAACAGACATCGCCCTAGTGAGTGATACTACATGAAAAATTATGTTCAAACACCTACAAATTTGTACTGCACATTCTGTAAGTATGTAGGACACGATGATAAGGATTGTAGGTCTTACGATCTCATGCATGAAAGGTCAAGAGACATATATAAGATTCAAGGTGAAGTACAACAAGAAGGAAACACTACACAATATAACTCTCATGGGAGAGGAAGCTTCAATCCTCGTGGTGGATTTAGAGGAAGAGGACGAGGAGGAGGAATGGGTCGAGGCCGAGGACATATCATCTGTTATAACTGCACACAACCAGGACACCTTGCGAGGGATTTTCAGAACCCTTGTACCACTTGCAGCTACTGCAGCTCATTTGACCATGTTATAGAATATTGTACTGTGCTTCTAGCTAAGCTTCAAGAAAGAAAAGGACCTCAATAGAACCCTCAAGTGAAACTGATATATGTTGAGACTCGCAGAGAATACCCTAGAGTCATTGTTATAACAAGAGGAGGCATTGTCATAAGAGATGACAGAATAACCCAAGGGAAGATTACAGAAGACTCAGGAATCAAGAAATCTACAGAGAAGACACAAATGTTTGATGCAAAGAAAGAAAGACAAATGTTTGAGGAAGCCAGAAAAGAATTCAGAGGAGACCAAGGCTCAGCATCAAAGACAAGACCATAAGTGAGAGAACATGGAATGCCTCTGGCATTTGATCAATCTGCTTCGCCAAAAGAAGGAAAAGAGGTAAGCAAGATCATGGAATTTTTATATACTTGTATTAAGTTGGTTCATGATGAAAGTGATGTATAAGAATTAAAAAATTTAATCAGAAAATATGAGCTAGGAAATATATACCCCTTACTGAATAGGGTAGTACACCAAATTGGTAAGAAGAGAAGGACAAATAAGGAATTACATTTGAATTCTCAAATAGGAGAGTATGAGATAGACTATGTAGTCCTTGACTTAGGGTTGGAGGTCAATGTCATGATAAAGAAAACTTGGGCACCGATGGGAAAACCGAAGTTGATCTATTCCCCTATTAGGCTTAGGAAGGCTAATCAGCAAGTTGTTAGCCCATTTGGACGATTGGAGCATGTCCCTATGGACATTGATGGAGTAAGAACATTTGCATATTTTGAGGTAATTGAAATAGTTGATGATAGTTGTCCTTACCCCATGTTGTTAGGAATTGATTGGGCTTTCAATAATTCCATGGTGATTGATTTAAAGAAAATACGTATGAATTTTGAAAGATATGGCCTTAGGGTCATCACACCTTTAGATCCATATGAAGGTTAGCGATACACAAAACCTATCAGAGAAGAAGACCATGCATATGCACTAGAAAATATATATAAGCTAACAGCCAAACAACAAGATTACATTAATCCTGTAGCAGATGGGAATCTAAGATGGTGAAGTGAGAGAACATGTTCATCAGACTCAGAAGAAGCATTAGAGAATTGGCAGAATAAGATGTATGAAGTATCTACAAAAATATATGCTAGATTAACCAGAGAAGTTCATTGGATCAGAAAAACAATGAGTAACTTACCCACCTTTGATGGTATGAATCATTTAGAAACCTTCTTGTCAAACTTTGAAGAAAGTGTACCAATACAACAGAGATTATTGGCAATGGATGAGGCCTTGAAAGCCACACCAGCAAGATGGTGGGGGACACATAAACATAACATCATAGATTGGATACAGTGTTGTACCCTGCTGACAACAAGGTTCTCAGCACAAGTAGAAGGCTGAGAAGTTTGCTACATAGGTCGAATATGACCAAAGGACCATGTGTGAAGATGTGAGGATGCCTGGAGCAACATCCCTTAAGAGCAGTGGGTACACAAATTCATCAACACGCTGGACATGACACCTATCAACTAGTACCTCCAAGCAAAATTGTGCCTCATCACTACAGATTGGAAAGGTATGAATCAGAATTTTGTAACTACCTTCTTATTTGAAAGTCAATATCCTTCAGTAGATCAAGAATTATAGATTGTGAGACAAAAAATATTAGAGGAGGCATATAGCCTTTCTTTGGAACAAGAAGAGGACGAATGGACTACGCCTCTCCAGAAATTGCAAAATTGTTACAACATCAATGTCGATGAAGATGATTATCCTAGGAAGGTGAACATAGAAAAAATAGAGGGCCAAAGAGACGTGGAAGTACCTGGGGTTGAGCTACCATTTATTGGACAGCCGATCAAGATTAAGAAGTTCAACATTGGAACAGAGGAGACACCAAAGCTCGCTAATGTCGGAGATTATTGGGATGTTGCCACCATTGACAAAATTACAGAGTTACTACATGAATATCAGGACTTGTTTCCAACCAAGTTCATGGATATGAAGGGAATTAAAGGACCTATGCGAGAGATGAGGATTCCTTTAAATCCATATGCAAGACCAATTAAACAGATACCTTACAGACTGAACCCTAAATATAAGGAAAAAGTGAATATTGAGCTTGACAGAATGTTGGAAGCAGGAATTATAGAGCATGTCAAAGAGTCAGAGTGGATTAGCCCTATGGTGGTACAAGACAAGAAGACAAGAGAAATCATGATATGCATAGATCTCAGGAATATGAATGATGTTTTTTTGCATGACCCCTTTCCTACACCATTCACTGATGAAGTGTTAGGTAATGTGGGAGTCCAGGAAGTATATTCTTTTACAGATGGATTTTCAAGATACCATCAAATCCGAATTGCCAAGGAAGATTGACATAAGACCACATTTGCAATAGAATGGGGATCCTACCAATATATAGTGATGCCATTGATATTGAAGAATGCCCCAGCCATATTTTCTAGGGTGGTGGTTGAAGCATTCAAGGAATTTCTGCATAAATATTTAGAAGCATACTTTGATGATTGAACTGTTTTTAGTTTATTGAAGAATCATATTGAATGTCTAAGGCTAATGTTGGATAAATGGAGGCAGTGTCAAATTTCTTTAAACCTGAAGAAATGTGTTTTATTTTCACCATTTGGAGTTATGTTAGGTCATATTGTATGTAAGCAAGGATTGTTGGTAGATCCATCCAAAATTTTCATTATAGTTGATCTACCCCCTCCTACTTCAGTCAAACAGTTGCACACTATGTTGGGACACATGGGATATTATAGAAAGTTCATTAAGGGATATGCTCAGATTACAACACCCATGGAGAATTTGTTGAAGAAGGATTGTCAGTTTAGTTGGAGAGAGGAATTCCAGTAGAACTTCGACACACTGAAATAGAAAATGGTTACTGCGCCCATTCTGGTTTTCCCAGATTGGACCAACGAGTTTCATGTGCATGTCGATGTGTCTTCCATTGATTTAGGAGCTATGTTAGCATAGTCAGGAGAAGGAGATATTTACCACCCGTTATCCTTTGCTAGTAGGAAGATATCCTCTGTTGAGATTAATTACACCACCATTGAGCGAGAAGGGTTAGCCATGGTGTATGCATTGCAAAAATTTCACCACTACTTGTTGGGAGGACACTTTAAAATGTTTACTGATCACTCTTCCCTGAAATACCTAGTCAACAAGCCAGTGTTGGGTGGAAGGATATGTAGATGGTTGTTGCTATTTCAAGAATATGATTTTGATATCATAGTAAATCCAGGAAGAATGAACAAAGGTCCTGACCACTTATCGAGGTTGGAACATGGAGAAGAGTCGACCAGTTTGGAGGATACACTACCGGATGCACAGTTATTGGCCATTAAAAATATTGATGACCACTTCACAAAGATAATCCAGTTCCTATCAACAGGAATGGCACCTAGTGAGTACACAATTCCTCAGAAGAAACAACTAATAGTGCACGTAGTATATTTCTCACTTATAGCTGAACATATATACAAGATGGGACCTAATGAGATATTGAGAAGGTGTGTTATGGAGGCAAAACGACCACTGATCCTTGCAGAATCTCGTGAAGGCATCACATGAGGACATTATGTAGGAAAAGCAACTGTGCAGAAGGTTCTTAGAGATGACCTTTGGTGGCCTACCTTACACAAAGATGCTAAATACTATTCTAGAGCCTACAATGTATGCCAAAGAGTTGGGAAACCATCCAGAAGAGATGAAATTCCATTACCACCACAACTGACCTTACAAGCATTTGAGAAATGGGAAGACTTTGTTGGACCTATAAACCCACCAATAAAGCGCACAGGAGAAAGATATATAATTACAGCTACATAATACTTGACCAGATGGGTCAAAGCAAGAGCAGTTAAGGACTGTAGTGCAGCTACAACTACGCGCTTCATATTTGATGACATCATAACTAGGTTTGGATGCCCAAAGATCCTTATGAGTGATCAAGGAACACATTTCATCAATAAGACAGTTTAAGCCCTAACTGAAGAATTTGCAGTCCACCATCAGAAGAGCACATCGTACCATCCACAATCAAATGGGATAGTTGAATCATTCAACAAGATCTTGGAGAAAGCGCTCATGAAGATTTGTAGTGTGAACATGGATGATTATGGGCCTATAGAACCACTTGCAAGAAACTAATAATGCAGACCCCCTTCAAGTTGGTATATGGTCTTGAAGTTGTTGTTCCAATGGAATATCTGGTACCAAGCCTAAGAATTGTTTCCTTTATAGATATGGATGACCCTGGCATTGTTCAAGAGAGGCTTTCACAGTTGGTTTAATTGGAAGAAGACATATTCATTGCAGGATTCCATTAGCAGGTTCAGAAGGAAAGAGAGAAGGCCTATCATGATAGGCACATCAAGAAGAAGGCATTCAAATAAGGTGATCTAGTACTGGTATATGAAAGCAAGTTCATAAAACATCCTGGGAAGTTCAGAAAACATTGGCTAGGGCCATACAAGATCACTTATGTTACAGAGGGGGGAGTTGCACAACTGAAAACGTTGAATGGAGAATGGAAGGAAGGTTTGGTGAATGGGAGTTGGTTTAATTTGTATTAAGACAACCAGATGCCTTGAAAATCTTAGTGAAAGCATGAAGAAAAGGGTCCGGGTACCAGGTGTAGTTGAAATTGGGTACCAGACACAAAAAAGACAGTTTGCATAAGGGAAAAAGAGGAGGCGTCGAGCAGAAAATAGAGGCTACACTACGTAGTCTGGAGTCGAAGTAAACAAGAAGATTAGATCTGAAGTGCCTCAGTAAAATTCACAGGTAAGTGTTGGGAGAATATTGGCCCTTGGTTATGGAGGTATGTGAATATCAAGGAAGAAAAGGGAGAATGTGAACTGCATAGAAGACATAGTGATTGTTTCTGGGTCGAAGTGAACAAAAGAGTAGAAAATATGGAGTGAAGCACGAGAAAGAAATCCATTGGAGATGATAGATAAGCAAGGAATAAGGATCATGGAAAAATCAAAAAGTGAAAAAATCCATCATTGGATGCTTTGGAGCACCGCACGAGAAGGAAGGAAAGACAGGCTGGCGAATCCCTGAAAACGCGGATCAAGTTGACCTAGGGTTTTAGACACCTAGGGTTTTGGTATATAGGATTTTGGACACCTAAGTTTCAGCCTAAGGCTGTCGGTGAGATATTTTAATGTATAAATAAAGGTCTAAAGGACCTGGGTCGGGTTGGTATGATATTGTTGTTGATCTAGTTATATTGTTGATTTGAGTGAGTATTGTATCGAGAGAGAGAAGTGTTAAGAGTGAGAGCCTTCTGGTATTGTAATATCTTCAGCTGGATGTGAAGATCAACCCTACAATTGGGTGCACAGGGAGGGGAGAGGAAGAGAGGAGAAGAAACAATATCTACTAGCTAAGAGCGCAGACAAGAATTGTATGCTTTACCTTAATATATTATAGCACAGTTTTGTGGACGTAGCCCTAGAGAGAGGGTGAACCACGTACATCGTGTGTTGTGTGACTGGTATTTTATCTCTATCATTGATATAATGTGATTGTATTACTACTTTAGATCTGATAAGTAGATGTGTAGAGTAGCTCTAAGCTGATAAATGATATATGAACATTGTGATGATCTTGTGTTAGATCCACTTGACATTTCCTTTGGTTGTAGAAATTTTTGTCCTACAACCCCCTCATAACTGCTTCGGGTAAGACTGCATCTGCTTCACAGGTGTTGCTAAAAGGGATAGTAGTTAGGGATTATTGGTGCGATGTGGAGCTGAAACCTGGGTCTGCCCCTGTGCCAACACTGCTTATCGGACAAAGGTTGTGTAGATAGAATAATGGAAAAGAAAACATAAAGAAGAAAATTCATCAAATGAAAGATCCTTTCTATCAAATGAACTAATCAAGATACTTGAATAATACAATTATAAAATAGGAATTCTACATCAGAATCTCTGTTGCTCATAGATCTACCTATCAATGACAAGTTTTAATTCTCAAGATTTGCATTTTATCCTAGTAGAAGAAAAGAAAAATAGAATAGAAAGACATACCGATAAAACAACCTTCATAGATATTCAATGGCAAAAATATATTAAAAATAACATGCCTCATAGGCTTACAATCATGTATCCATATTTTTTTCCTAGTTTCTCTCGGGTCTTTCCCGCCCCCCTTTTTTTACAACATACTTTCCCCACTTATATAAAGAGTAGACCTATAACTTAAACAGTTCTAAGGTCCATAAAATCAGGGGATAAAATCCTACATATAGGATTTCATAAGATATATTTATCCTAAACAAGATGTGAGGTTTTCAATACATTTCATATGCACTTCAACATACTAAAACAAGGTTTTCAAAATATAACCTATCAAAATACATAACAAAGTTGCTTCAAACAAAAATCCCAAAGAAACAAGGTTGGATCCACAGAATCATCTATATTATGATCTTCATCATTGATTTTGAATCTTTTTTTGCTAGCTTGATATCTTTGACTTCTAATCTCGAGAAAAAAGATCAAATGCAATCTCCCTCAAAATCTAATCTTGTCTGGCATTGAGTTTTTTATGTATTTCCTTTGAACAAAATTGTTTCATCCCTAGCTGTAGAGAGCTTCCATAACCTATTATTTACAAAAGTATCATATCTTTACAAATCCTTGTTCACTTCCATATATAATGTTTCTTTCATAACTACTTTCTTGGATATCAATCAATGGCATCATGAATCTGCAAAGGTGGTTTCCAAAGTTTTGGAAATCTAGATCACTTCAAACAATTGTTGTTTAATGTTTTTTGAATCTGGAACTATTCAATGCACTAATTTAAATTTGATAGAGAAAGTGGTGGATATAATGTCGATCCTTTGTTATCTTCCCTATAATTTTATTTCCAAGAATGATAAAAGTGAAGACATCCAGCCACAAAATAAAGGGGGAAAGCCAATTTCCACTAGTAAAAGGAAAGAAACCCTCACCATGGTGAAAATAAAATATTTTAGTCTAGATAGTATTGACCTCATGGCACCTGATTTGAGTATTGTCCTAGTAGCAAATTATAATTAAATTGAAACACAGATAGATATCTCTCAACAAGAAACATCGGCACGATCGTAACCCTCTTGTGCATGTTAAGGAATCAACAAAAAGGACACATCGTCCTCCATGAGACCAACCAAAGCATATATATACCAAAATGTGGGTATATATTTTCTTGATAAACCTTGTTCACTTCAAACAGACTCCAGTAGAGCTTCTCAACTTGCTTTGACCTATGAAACCCTTAAATCTCTTGTCACCACTCTAGTTTTTTAGCAACTCTTGCTTCTTTCGAACATTTTCTTTAGTGATCTGCATAATGCGATCTGTATCAACCCAATCATCCCAACTAGCTATCATCATAATCATTTTTTTGCTCCAACCCAAATAGTGGACATAAAATTTCAATTATTTCTTCTGAAACTCTATTTTTTGGACCTTGGCCTCATAGATGAAACTTTCACCTTCTTTGAAATGCGGACTCTGCTACTTTTGGAGTTTGCGACTTTGGAAAATAATTTAGACACCACTGATATACTCCCTGATCATCCTTTCAACATCTGTGTTTCAAGCTCCAATGCTTTGAAATTTGCTTGACATATTGTGCACAAAAACTAGCTTCTTGTGGCACCTTATGCATTGGTTCTTTGAGGATTTAACTTACGCCTGTCTTCGGCTTAACTTTTGTGTTGTGTGGATTTTGATAATACTAACCAACGTCATGTTGGTGGTAGGTGCTTGACTCTGTTGACACATATATCTTTTCATTAACATCTAATAAAATCAGTATCCCGCAAAATGGATGATCAAGCATTCTGCACATAAACATAGATTCATGGCTCCTCCCCAAAATAGCTTGGCGTGTTAGTATTTGTTCTGGAAACATCTTTGACCTATCGACAGAGATCAGTGATGATATCCTCGTGGAATAAGCTTAATTCCAAGTGTTAGACACATATGTATCATCCTCGATACTTGACTGTGATCCATTTATATTTATTTATTTTTATTCATCGCATGTGAAGGTGCCCTGAATAAATATTTCTCCTATTAGTGCATCCAAGAGGACGACAATGTACTTGTTTTCACTAACAACTTCCAGAAACAATGTTTCCAATTTTTACATTCAAAGCGATGTCCAGAACACTTTGTGCCATGTGGATTGTCGATGGAGACGATAAAACTAAGTTGAAGGCAATGAAATACATGATCTTTATACAATACTCTGCACATAAGAACCCCCTTTGTGTGTTCTTCCTCCATGTGGCTTGTTTTTTATTTGATTATGTGTACTAACTATGATTGTTTGTTGATTGCAAGTGCACTCGACACTAGAATTTAACCTCGATGCCTGATGGCTTAATGGAGATTGCCCTCGGGCCAATATTTTTACAAAATAAACATAATCCCCCAAGAACCTGAAGATATTTACTTTAATTCTCAATCCCCTAAGTCAATTTAACTTAAAGACTACATAAAATTCAGTCTTTAAGTAGTGTTCCTTCAAAATTTTGACTTAGAAATTTTAGGTACCAACACCACCATATCCAAACTTGGAAAGTCGCATAATGTCTTTGAGAACTTACTTTTTTGACAAGGTAATCTTTGATGCACATGCTTAGGTGGCTCATTTATTGATTTTATTTACTCATCATGAAATTTTGACTTGAGATCCTTGGAGGGCATGCTTATTTGTCTTTGCGGGACCTAGTTGGTGTACAGTTTTGGAGGAACAATCCTAGCTTAGGGTTCCATGGGGATTGAATCCCATAGGTTGGTTKCCAAGGGCCAGCATGATGGATGAGAGAGGCATATCTTTGGAGGCCTAGAAAGTACCTTGGATTCACCTTTATTTATACAAGACTTATCACATCAAATGATGTGTCTATTGGCACAATAGGGCCGACCTTAATAACTCAAAATATAATTAATAATTACCATATTAATTATCTTTTACTTTATGGTGGGGCTGACCTGTACCCTTTACATCAAAATTAGGGTTACAGGTAATTYTGACTCTTAGACAATATAGCAAGGGATCTCATACAACCATTAGTGCTCAACCACTAGGGGAAAATCTATCTATGCTCAACCATAGGGACGTCCAAGTCAATGAATCTCTATCTCACCGTGTCTCATGGGAGAATTATCTGGACACACACTCACTAGTGCTCAGCCACTAGGATCATGTCCACATGTGATCATCCATAATGACGTCTTACTCAACAAATCTCTATCTCACAACGTCTCACAGGAGAATCATATGGAGTACCACATCATCTCAACTCTCTACACAGAGGTTAACAATACATTGTTTCATCTCCGTCTCAGAGAGAACGACACACCCAACTCATGGGCTTCCTCACCCCACACAAGGGCACACAGCGTTCCATCTCTGTCTCAGAGAGGAACCACACACCCATCTCATGGGCACACCCAAATCATGGTCTTCCTCGAATGACTAGTTAGAAGGAATGTTGGATTAAAGATGGGTTGCATATTCACCTTACTAGAACTGGTTGCATTTAGTGTCCATTTTCTAAATGGCTCATTTACAATTTTAGTCAAGCTAGTTAGCCTACAGTTGATGTTACTTATATTTTTAACCATGGCGAAGTTCCGACTGGCTTAATTGATTCTATTTAATGTTGATTTAGATGGCGCCTTAAGACATTGTGGGTGCAATATTGATGGTTTTAGTTTCTTGCTTCTTGAGCAAGCCATAGGGATGTATAAGGGCATACACCCCCACCTTTGCCTCCATCATTTTATGCTTAAGTATTGTTGATTTAACTAGGGTTTACTAAGAGAAGTACAAGTGCATACACCTTCTTAGTCTAAACCCTAGCTAGGGATACTTGCCTTGGGGAGTAAGAGGATTTACACCCCCAAGGAGGTAGTACCTCTAGCTCATTCTTTGATTGAATCCATTAACCCAATCATTAAAGGCACTAGTCATTACTTGTTGCATTGGAAAAATAAATTGTTGCTTTGGTAAACGTGAAATTTTAAAGTTTTGAAGTTGTCTCTTTTGGAATTTGTTCCTTGATCCTATGCCTTTATTTCCTCATTGAGACACCCCCTTTCAAACATTAATTCTTTATAATGTTACAGAACTAACCTACATCCATTAGGGCTGTAGAAAACTAACTCTCTAATCCCAAATAACTCCTAAACTAATCCTAGGAATTGGCTACAATTTTTCCCTAACTCTATACTAACCCTAGTGCACTTGTTAGGCTAGTTAGAAGTGGGTTTCAGTTGCTGATTTTTCTAATATAAATCTTGGTTTTCTACATCCATAAGGCTGATAAATATCTCTACATCAAGCTTTTATTTTCAGCCTTCCTTTTGTGCTTGAATATTGCTTTATCATTGTTGAGTTAAGTTAGATTTCACTAGCTTGTCTCTTGCTTATTCAATCATACCTTTAGAACTTATTTTTCATCCTTTAATATCTTCTATGAGCTTATATATATCATTTTATTTTTTTGCATTTAGGTACAACAAGATTAAATTTATTTTCCAACTAACATATTAAAAGTATCCTTGGTTTTCATTGTGTCTCAGAAAGGTACTTTACTCTCGGTAGGTCACGCAACTCACTTGGAAACCCTTAACCCTTCCCAAGACTCTTTTCCAAGATATTCCTATCATTTATAATTGACCTCTAGGGACATCCATTCATACTTACCATTTTCCATCTCAATCCCCCCTAGGGTCACCGGGATTCCCCCCTTGAGGTGACTACCTCACCTCTAAAGTGACGGGAACACCTGCCTAATGTGATAGTGGGATGGTGCTCTCCAATTTGTCAACAATTGGTGGTTGGGTCGAGCTTTTCCCAACCTACAACTTGTGCGATATCAAGATATTTTGTTGTGAATCTTGACTAGAAGACTAACAATCTGGTTGATCTTATCCCCGTCAAAACGTTGGTGCATGTTGTCAACCTTTAATAAATTTTCATACTGACTGTGGATATCGTCGTAGGCTACACATTCCATGACAAAGTGTCACTCCATCTGCACCACACCCTTATTGCATAATATGCAATTTCTCTCCTCCCAAACTTCCTTGTGTACCCTCCACCTACCGGTCTCACATCTAAGGTGATGTGAAGCTATCCTCAGTTGTGCAACTGACAATCTTGATTTTCCTTTACTAGCTACCCCTAAATATGTTTTCTCGCTATGATTACAATTTGGGTTAAACTCCTTGATGTAGTATACTTTTTTACACCCACTATGATTGGTCCACATGGCACTCCTAAATTTTTCATTCATGAACTTTTTTATTTCTTCCTTGGTGTTAGGAAATTCATGCAACTTAGTATTCCAATTACTCAACCAATTTTTATTTTTCTTCATCGAAGTTTTCTTCCTACGGTCTAACTCCTTCTCCATATCTAATTTGGGCCAGTGTTGGTTATCCATGTTTTCCACCTTCTTTAAATACCTTATTAATTTAGTTATTGTTTTCGCCTCCAACAGAAAAGTACTTGTTTCATCTAAAATAATTTCATATGGGACTATGGATTTAACTTTGAGATTACTAGTAATTAATTTCTTCTAAATTCTTTCTAGTTGTCTCCATATGCAATTTGACATGTTGCTTCCCCATATTTCACAACCATAGAGAACAATCGACGTAACCAGCAAACCAAAGAGGGATTTTTTGGTTTTCCAATCCCAAAGTTCTTCTTTTCTCCACCTATTTTGGAGTAAGTATGAGGCTCTCCACCCTCCCTGTATCCTTTTCACCCTACAAGTCTCCCAACTGAGCTTATAGTGGAATTCAATCACAAGATATTTGTATTCTTTCACTATCTCCAATGGATTGCCTTCAAAAAGAAAGGTGATTGGTTTTTCTTTTCTATTTAAAGAAATGATCATGACTTTGGTCTTAGTAATGTTCACTTGCATCCCTACCTCCTGACAAAAGTGCTCTAAGGCATTTAGATGTTCTCTTAATCCATGTTTTTTTTTTTTAATTAGAATAAGATCGTATGTGTATAAAAGTAGCTTCACCACAAACCATGTTAGATGGACACCCTCTCCATCCATCCTACTCAACCAGGATTCCAACTTATCAATGTATAAACCAAAAAAATTGGGAGATAGAGGAAATCCATGTTTAACACCAATACCACTACCAAAAAATTAGGACATTCCTTCACTTGTTCTGATTTTAGCTCTAACCTTCTCATAAAGTCTATGAAGTGTCGCTCTATATCCATCTGGGATACCCAACTCTTCCATTTTGTTTCATAGTTTGTCTCTAGGCACTGTGTCAAAGGCTTTCTTAAAGTCCACAAAACAACAATAGGTTGTCTCACCTTATTCATCCCATATTTTATCTATCAAATGTCTAAGGGTGACACAATGATCAATGGTAGAATGCCTAGGTCTAAGAACCGCCTACCCTTTTTCCCTTTTCCCTCATCTTCTTCCCAACTGTTTATTATTCACTCTATCATGCTCCCAAAAATCTTTCCCATGAGGGGGTTGACCACAATAGTGCGATAGTTGGAAGTGTTATTGATATATCCATTCTTAAAGAGAGTAATGACCACACTGGTTCTCCATTCTCCATGAAATCCATCCTAGATGACCCCATTGAAAATTCCTCTTATGTGAGGTGCAAGGAGATCAACCCCCCACTTTAAAATTTTAGCTTGAATATCGTCTATGTCCTCCACTTTTTCTCTTTCTACATTCTTTATTCATTGCTTGATATCATCCACTATGAATAGTTCCACTGATGTTTTCACTATGGGATGAGTATATTTCTCGTGAACCCGTTCATAAAGGAGCCTCGCATATTCTAACCATTGGACAACTATAATATTGTTTTCAGTATGCTTTCTCCTTTGTTGTAGTTCTCTCCAAAATAATTTAGGGTTTTGTTTTCCAAGAGATATTAATTCCTCTCTTATTGCATTTACATACTCTTCTCTTTTTTAGAGTATTAATATTTCATATTTCCTCTTGTTTTCTTTTCCCCAATTTCTCTCTTTTAGATATCTCTTGGCTTCCTTACATTCTTCATCATACCATGGATTTGTCGGTAAGGTACTTGTAGCCCTTTTATTGGGATGATACCTTTTACATGAACTTAAGGCCTTGTGGATTATTGGGGTCAGCAAACTACTATGAACATGACCACTTGTCTCATTGGTTGTCATATCTGGTCTGTTGTACTTTATAACATGAAACTATTGCCTAAGAGTATCACTAAACCTTTCCCTATTTTCCTTATTTATGAGGATTTTTCCTTTGGAAATATTTTTCTTTTGTATTCCAAGGATTTTATTATTGTGTGAACTAGTCGAAAAGTCTATCTTAACCAATAGGGGGGCATGTTCAGATTTCATTTCAATAGGATAATCCCCTATATAAAACTTCAACAATCTAGAAGTGAAACTTTGAGATCAGATTAAGTAATCTACCACACTTTTACCATTGCAAGCTTTTCATGTGATACCCCCCGAAGTTGGCCACCCTCTCATTCCATTACAAATAACTATTCCAAACAAACTGCAAAGCCCCAGTAATTTTACCCCAAAGTGTGTCATGCCCTCATTTCCATCTTGTGAATCTATTTTCCATGATTGATATTCACTCTCTTCCAACCATAAGGGATTGTTTTCCCCTCTTTCTTCATTGCTCAACTAGAGAGATTGGTTGTTAGTTGTCTTTGCATTAAAATCACCCATTAACATTACTTGTCCCAAGTGCCTAAAAAGAGAGATATCTCTTTTCAATGAGGAATATGGGTCTTCATTGTCTAAATTGATTCTTTTATAGATATTTGATTTTTTTGGAGAAAAGTTGCAAGCATTCAACCTGAAAGTAACCTCCTTCTCAGTTATTTACAACCAGATGTATTGTTTGTTTAGGTCTTCTTTTACCACTTTTACAACACCACCCCATTTCTCTTGTATTAGCATTGTAACTCCCCGATGTCCTTTCCCTATCTCATTTGCTTTGTTCCATACTGAAGTTTTCATGTACTCCTTGAAATCTGGAACCTTGCAACCATCGTGCTCATGCATTTCTACAAGAATAATAATATATTTCCCTTCTGCTATGGGCCCCAACCCCGGACCTCTTCTCCATGGATAACCTATGCAATTCCAACTTACTACCTGTAAATAGTCCTGTGGGGCCCCTATTTTCTATTTCTTATTTGAGAAACGATCACTAATTTAAGCCTTCCCATTCTTCAACCATGTTTTCACTTTTTCCCACTCCTTTATTTTTTGTGCTTGGTGAGCCAAAGTCAATTCCTCATCTAGGTAGATGCATGTGCCTCTAAGAAATACTCTATTTCTAAGGATCATATTCTTATCCTCTATATTCCTTAAGATAACTCTTACATGTCTATCTCTTCCTCCCTCTATCTTATGTTCAATCCATCTTTCCTGGTGAATACACCTTGTCCACTTCAACTTATCTTTAAGGAAGTATCTTTCTAGAATGTTCATTCTCTCATTTTCACCAAAGTCCCTCAGTCCTTTGATAATGATATTTGCAACCTTGCCTCTCTTATCATGTTCTTCCTTTATTTGTATTTTGATTTGCTTCTCAAAATTTTTTGTTTGTTTGTTTTATGACCCACTTACAACTTGTGACCATGATTTAGCCTCTTCTATCTGATCTTTTATTGGACAGTTGGTTGTCATTGATGTCAATGAATATTGGATTTATTTCAACTGATGTTATGGATATATTTGGAGAAGTATCCAAAGTGGTCCCCTTATGATGTAGCTCTAAGCATGGCCCTCATGGGAATACGCTTTGAAGAAGTCTACAATAAAATGCCTAAGTATGGTTAAGGATCCCATAGTTGATTGATGCAAACCCCACCCTCTCCTAGGGTCTGTGCGACCTCCCAGTCTAGGATCATTCAAATTCAGAGTTGGATCAACTCCCAGGCTCATGCTAAGCCCCCAAAACCAACTTCGCAGGTCCTTAATTTCTCCCTGTGTGCAAGTCCATATGCATCCAAACCCGTCGGGTGCTTTCTCTAATCCCTTTATCCTTAAAAACCAAAATCGGGCCCTAGCCCCTTTTCTACGACTATTTTCTCATACGAAAACGAGTTGTGACCATGCGCTAACCAAAAGGCGTTGATTCGGAAGCTCTGGGCACTTCAAACTATGGTGATTTCAACCACTCTACTTTCCAATACCCCCAAACTTGCAAACTGGTGAACAACCCAAAAAGGAAAGAGATCAACAGTCTCTAATATTCACCAAGATCTACGGCTCGCAGTGACTTTGGTGTTTTGGGCTTCGGAGATTCCACCCACTCCAACACTTTATACCCCCGAAGTTTCAAACTCTGAATCAGATCATACGGTTATGGTGCTACCCCAAATTAATAGCTCAGGATGCCTCTGGGGCTTCGAGCTTCAGACCTTTCCGATGCACCACACTTCCAATCCCACAGAGTGTTGAACTGGTGAACTCATGGAGGGAATCAAATCTAACATACCACATATCGTCAACATTCAACGACTGGGATTTAATTCAAAACTTCGGCCTTCAGGAGTCCCCGAGTTCTAACACAAACAATCCTCTAGAGCACTAAGTCCCCGGACTACAGGATCTGACACCATGTTTCCTCATCAAATGGATGAACAATATCTACTACAAGACTCTGGCCTTCGGCAGTCCCCAACTGTTAACATGCACATACTGTCTGGAGTGTCGAATCTATGGAGTAACGAAGGCTCACTCACGATGGTCTGAGTGTCCCGATGGATCTACGGCCTGGATCTACTCCAGGCTCTAAGAGTTTGGGTGCCTTCACACCTCAACCTTTTATATCCTTTGAATGTTAAACTAATAGAGGGTCTAATCTCATGCCATGTGTCCACTCCATATCGATAGATGGGATGAGTTCCGACCTTTGGGACTCCAGGAAAATTCCACCCAACCACTTCACTTCAAAAACTCATATGTATTGTTGGACCTCTAGATCTCTGGATCAACTGCCACGTGTACCTCTCAAATGGGAATTCGATATATTCTTCTAGACTCCAGCCTTCAAGCCTCCAATATTCCTCATGACTTTGCACCATGCTTCCTATGGAGTACTATACCTACAGACTCTAATATCTGGTGCCACGTGTCCCTCTCTAATCAATGGATAATATTTTCTCTGTGATTCAAGACTTCAAGAATATGCACACCTTCTCAACCAAATTCCTCCAAAGTGTTAAGGATCCAGACTGTAGGATCTGCTGACATGCGTCCTTTGTCTTTCGACAGACATAATTTGTTCTGGACTTCATAACTTTGGGAGACTCATCTCCTCCACGCCTAAGTATGGAAAACCTCCAGACTTTTGAAGTCCAAAGGATGTTGAGGGTTAACCATCGTGCGACTTACCTGGATCTGACAATTGTCGATCCACTTTCTCAGATCCAATGGATGATATTTATTCTCCTTCTGTGCGCTCTTCCTCTAGTTTGGACTCTGATCTAACAGTCCAAATTTATTCTGGCAGTTGATTCGATGGAATTTGTAGCTTCTCCTCCTCTATTGTTTGTGCTTTCCTTATGAATGAAGTATTTTTCAAAAGTTTCAAAGGCTACAGCCTTTGATCTTTTCATGCAAGGTCGACTCCTCACCCTCTTCTTGCATTTTGAAAAAAACTACTCCTCCTGAGCTTTACCAGCTTAAAGGAACTTAGGCCCTAGCACACACTTGTGCTTCTCTGAAATTTTGAAATTGAAAGGTTCCCCTCCTCTGCACACCTTACACAGACTCTGTGCACAAAAAAATTATTTCTCCTAATATTTGAACTTGCTCAAACTTCTAAGGGTCTCAACCCTTTTCTCTTGCAAAGGTTCTCCAGCAACCTCTCGACTGTATGTGCTCTTTTCCTCCAGAGTTTTTACCAACACTTCAGCATTGTTTTGTCTTTGTGCACTCCTTGTATAACTTCACCTCTTGAGTCCTGAATTCTGAAAATTCACTCGCGCACTCCTTGCGCTCTCTGTGCAGACTTGCACTTGAGTCTCCTTCAAGTCTTAACCTTCTGGTGTGCCCTCTTGGAAACCTTCTCACAGAACCTAAAATAGATTATCATGCACTCCATGTGCCTACTCGATGCATTCCTTGCAGAGCCTTCGCAGAGTATTCAACAACTCTGGGGTGTCTTCTACTTGCACAACCTTTCCTTAGAGTGTTCAGTAACTCTTTTTGGCACTCTTTTCACCTCTCCTTATGATATTTAGAATGATTCTGGTGTGCCCACCTAGAATTCTCTTATATGAACTCAAAACAAAGTTCAAGTGCACTCCTTTCAATGGCTTCACAGAGTATTTCAATTTATCTGTTGTGCACTCATTTCACTAGCCTAAGAGCCTAGAATACTTAGAAAACTAACATATAGGGAAATCTATATAATTACTACAAAGGAAAAAATACATGAACTAACAAAATTCATGGCATACATAAGTAAACACAGAAAACATTCAAATACATTCATAAAAACTCATAAAACACAAGAAACTCATAAGCAGGGAAATATTTTTTTCTATTAATAATAAATGTCATTTACACAGTGTACAAGGTTGGACTGTAGCAGAGTCTCATCTCTTTCTCCTCTCATCTCTTCTAAGTACTCTCTTCCTAATAAATTTTGATACAAATATCTTTTTAGAAAATAGGGGCTCCTCGGTCTTTCCCTCTAGCTACCCACTTGTATTAATTTACAATCAATTACATTTAATTGATAACTAGTCTAAATCAGACCTAAATCTATCTAAGTGTCGGCCATTAAAGGCGACTTCACATGAATCCTATATAAATGCAGTGGCTCGGCCTTTTTTGAGCCATCAAACATTTAACTACATTGAATTACATTAAAATCTTAATTTCAGTTAAAACGTTGGGACGGTTGGCACGTCCTCCTTTGGTATATGTTCCCTCTAAGTGCATTGATGTGTTTTCCTTCTGGCACATTGTTGAGGTGGATCGATGCTCCTACATCATACTCCTACACTGGAAAAAAACATGAGCTCTTTCTCATGGATCCCCTGTTGTTGTTGATATCCTCTAGGGTCCCAAACTTGAATTTGGAGTTGTCCATCTGCTCCTCTACCTTTTTGTTGTTTTCTTTTGTTGTTGTCCTACAATTTTTGCAGGCTCTCCTCTGTTCCATCTCTCCCTACTGCTGATTTCCTCCTACACTGATCTCAACATCAGCCTCCTAATTTCCTTTATCTCCTCATCTAGCTAATCTATTGGTTGGCTTCTCTCTTGTAGTATGCTCTATTGATGCATATTCTCTACATCACACATATTAATGGTAAGATCGTCCTAATATCCCATGATGATTTTATCTCCTATGGAACTAGCTTTCCACTCCACTGCAGACTCAAATTTTTCAGCCATAATACTAAGATTTTTCTCAGTGATCTCTTCTGACAGTCCTCTTCTTGTCATCTCCTCTGCCTCTTCTTGTTCCAATACAAGTACAGCTTCATCCATCTTCTCCTCAGGATGGAATTCTTCTCCACTCTTCATGACTACATCCCTCAAAAAATATTCTTTTGTCCCTGGATTGCTCATCCAATCCTCTAGCATCTTCAACTCCTTCTCCCATGGAGTGATCATTTTATCTAAATGCTCCTCTTTTCCTTTCATCACTTGGGAAGATGCCAATTTCTTCTCAATATTCTCCTCCATGACATGATCTGTTGGTTGTCCTCCTTCTGCACTTTCAATATGTGCATTGGACTATGTTGGGCTACTTGGAAGGAATATGTTCATTCCCCCAATCATCAAAATGGATTTTTGATCCTCCTCCTCTTTTCTCTGCAACCTCTGGTTCACAGATGTAAACCATATCCTCCTCTATGGCACTAAGGTCTTCAAATATCCTCAGCCCCCTCCTCAATATATGTCGTGCCATCTTGGAAACCAACTACTGGACATGCCACTTCGTTTTCTTCTTCATGGGCCTTTCATACCTCCAACTTCCACATGCTTCTTGTTGCATCATCGGCATCATCATGTCGAACTCTTCTCTGATATCCTTGAGCTCTTTTTCCATCTGTTGGCAGTCTCCTTTCAGACCTTGTCTATGGCCTTCAATAGCCATATTCTCCTTCTCTCCCTTAAGAACACAACTGGTTCTTTTCCTTTAGCACACCTAGATGTTTGCTTCACCTGCTATGCAACTAAGAGAACCAATGGATTTCTCCTGCATCCCTATTGGTTTTCTACTGACTAATGCACACTTGCAAACAATCTTCACAGAGCATTAGCACTCTGTCTTCTCCTCCTTTTCCTGTTGTCTACAGAAAAAAATCAGCTTTGATACCACTTGATGGTATTAGACTAAAACCATTTTATGTCTTTGATACCACTTGATGGTATCAAAATAAAACTTTCCTCCTTCCTGCTACTTGTAAAAAAAATCAGGTTATGACACCACTTGATGTAGACCCTTCCCTCTCTGAGGGTCTGCGCGACCTCCCAGTCTAGGATCTTTCAAATTTGAAGCTAGATCAACTCTCAGGCTCTTTCTTATCCCCCAAAACCAACTTCACATTTCCTTAATTTCTCCTTGTGTGCAGGTCTGTACGCATCGAAACCCATCGAGTGCTTTCTCTAATCCCTTTATCCTTAAAAAAACAAAATCGATCCCTAGCCCCTTTTCTATGGCTATTTTCTCATATGACCACAAGTTGTGACTAGGTGCTAACAAAAAGGCGTTGATTCAAAAGCTCCGGGCACTTCAGGATCTGATATTTTCAATCACTCTACTTTCCAATACCCATGAACTTGTGAACTGGGGAACAACCCAACAAGGAAAGATATCAACGGTATCCAATATTCACCAAGATCTATGACTCGCAATGACTTTGGGGTTTTTCACTTCGAAGATTCCACCCGCTCCAACACTCTATACCCTCGAAGTGTCAAACTCTGAATCAGATTAGACGGTTCTGGTGCTACCCCAAATCAATGGCTCAAGATGCCTCTAGGAATTCAGGCTTTGAGCCTTTCTGATGCACAACACTTCCAATCCCCCAGAGTGTCAAACTGGAGAACTCACGGAGGGAATCAAATATAACGGACCACATCTCCTCATCATTCAACAACTGGGATTCACTTCGAAACTCCATCCTTTGGGATTCCCCGAGTGCTAACACACACAATCCTCTAGAGTGCTAAGTCCCGAATTACAGGGTTCGATGCCATGTGTCCCCGTCAAATTGATGGTCGAGATCTACTATAGGGATCCGACATTTGGGATTCCCCGGCTACTAACACACATAGACCTTCCGGAGTGTTGAATCTATGGAGTAATGAAGGGTCACTCCTTACGGTCCACTTGTCCTGACGGATGGATGGCTTGGATATACTTCGGGCTCCAGGAGTTCAGCTTCCTTCACACCTCAACCTTTCACATCCTATGAATGTTGAACTAATGAAGGGTATAATATCTTGCCAAGTGTCCACTCCATATTGATGGCTAGGATGATTTTCGGCCTTCGAGACTTCGGGAAACTTCCACCCAACCACCCCACTTCACAAAATCCTCCAGACTACTAGACCTATGGATCCCTAGATCAACTACCACGTGTACCTCTCAAATGGGTGGCCGAGATATTCTTCGAGACTCCGGCCTTTGGGAGTCCTCACGAATCTACACCCTAATTCCTCTAGAGTACTAGACCTATGGACTCTAATATCTAGTGCCATGTGTCCCTCTCTGATCAACGGCTCAGATTTTATCCACTATTTGGGACTTCAGGAATATGCATACGTTCTCAACCAAATTCCTCTGGAGTGTTGAGGCTTCGAACTGTAGGATTTGTTGACATGCATCCTTTGTCTATCGATGGACAGGATTTTTTCTAGGCTTCATAACTTCGGGAAACTCATATCCTCTACACCTAAGTATGGAAAACCTCTGGACTTCTAAAGTTCGAAGGATGATAAGGGTTAACCACTATGCGACTTACCTGGATCTGACAAATGTCGATCCACTCACTCAAATCCAATGGATGAGATTTGTTCTCCTCCTGCGCGCTCTTCCTCTAGTCTAGACTCTGACCTAACAGTCCATATTGATTTTGGAAGATGATCTGATGGTAATTGTAGCTTCTCCTCCACTATTGTTTGACTTTTCTTCCGAATTAAGGATTTTTCAAAATTTTTGAATGCTACGGCCTTTGATATTCTCATGCATTGCTGACTCATCGCCCTCTTCTTTGATTTTGAAAAATTCTACTCCCCCTAAGACTTACCAAATTAAAGGAACCGAGGCCCTGGAACACACTTGCTCTCCTCTGAAATCTGGAACTTGAACGGTTCCCCTCCTATGCACACCTTATAGAGAATCTATGCACAACGACACTATTTCTCCTGATCTTTAAACTTGCTCAAAATTCTAAGGGTCTCTACCATTTTCCCCTTAAAAGGTTCTCCAGTAACCTCTCGACTCTCTGCACTCTTTTCCTCTAGAGATTTTACCAACATTTTAGTAGTGTGTTGGCTTTGTGCACTCCTTGGATAAATTCACCTCTTGAGTCTTGAATTCTAATAATTCACTCACGCACTCCTTGCGCTCTCTGTGCAGACTTTCACTCTACTCTCCTCCAAGTATTAACCTTCTAGTGTGCCCTCTTGGAAAACTTCTCACAGAACCTGAAATAGATTCTCACACACTCCCTTTTCCATCTTGATGCACTCCTCGTAGAGCCTCCTCAGAGTGTTCAACAACTCTGGTGTGTCTTCTACTTGCACAACCTTTTCCTCAAAGTGTTCAGTAACTCTATTTTTCACTCCTTTCACCTCTCCTTCTGAGCTTTAGAATGATTCTAGTGTGCCCACCTGGAATGATTTTCTCTGAACTCAAAACAGAGTTCAAGTGCACTCCTTGCACTGGCTTCACAGAGTATTTCAATTACTCTGGTGTGCACTCCTTGCACTATCCTAAGATCTCAGAACACTTAGAAAACTAACAGATAGGGAAACCTATCTAATTATTGCAAAGGTAAACATACGTGAACTAACATCTATCACGGAATACATGAGTAAACACAAAAAACATTCAAAGACATTCAGAAAAACTCATTGTTAGCACTCAAAAACGCACCGGCATTTTTGAAGAAAAGATGCTTAATCTTGTAGGGAAATTTTGACTAGCTTCCCTAACTCCAAATACAAATCTGATTGCATCATTTGAAATATTATGATCTGTAGATGTCGATCGACCATTTGAACGTGAGAAACGGACATTCCACGGTTGAGAAAATTGATATTTCCCAAAGGCAGTTTTTTCTGAAAATTCTGACTTTCGGTGGTTAACTCACCCAGAAACTGTTCCAGGCAACCACCGAAAGCCTGTGTGTGCCCAGAATTGATGATTTTTTACACAGATCATGGATTTTTGATATGAAAAGATTTGGAACCTTTTCCAATGCATGTTTAATGAATTATCAGATCCAGCTCAGCAGTATTTTTGACATATGATGGAGAAAGGAGTTATTTCAAAGGTCTATGGATAATTTATGTTGAACAGAAAGGAAAGATACTCTACCACATCAGCCAACTCGACCTGGTCTCCATGGGGGAATTATATTTTAGCCTTGGGAGGCTGTTCTACACATCACCAACAATCAATTGAGACAAATATGGGATTGACCTCATTTTGAGGAAGCATCCCACTTCTTTTGCAACAGATTTCTACTTGCTATTTTTGGTTGATTTGATCCATGTTTTTAGGATCAAAGAACTGTTTTGTAATGCTATAAGTATTAGAATAGAAGAAGAACCAAGCGTTCGATTTTGGATAGAGTAATTGGCTATTGTACTTAGACTTTTTATGTTAATATAGATCACAGGTTCCTTTCAATTTTGATTGTCAGCTTTCCATCTTTCTTCTGCATTATTATCTGTGTTGTCAAGCTTTGAATGGCTGTTATCCCATT
>JZKD02S1906853.1:278704-288762 GCA_000966675.3 Picea glauca | reverse complement strand
CCACTTTAAAGTTATCTGTTGATTAATCAATCTTTGAGAGCACTGTCTATTTGTTTATCATTTTCATGTTTGAATGCCATAAGCTGTATTGAGTTGTCCCATTGATCCACATTTATAAAATAAAAAAAATTCATTTCTTAAGTTACCAAGCACCTTTGGTCTGCAACCAAAAAGGGTTTCTTGGAGAGATAACAAATTGGCGCCGTTGTCGGGGAAAGGAGATCGAAGCTCAGCTTCCCTGGGAGACGACAAAGATCTGATCTTTGATGATAGACAAAGGTTGGACACTATATCGGTTGTAATCATCTATCTGGCGACTCCATGAAGGACGAATTCAGTGGCAACTCCACAATATTCAGATGTCAAAAGCATTTTCTTCTCTTTTGGCTCGGAGGTTTGCACCTCTCGATTTCTCTTCAATTCCTGGTTTCCCACATCTAGTACCTGATATGTCAGAATGGGGAGATTTTCTACCCATCTTCAAAGAGGAGAAAGAAGATAATCCTGCATAACACCTCCTCAAGTTTCATGAATGCATGGAGCTATTAAATCTGCAGCATGAACATGTTCATATGAAAATGTTCATGTATTCATTGTATGGTGATGCACGTAAGTGGTATTTTTCTTTACCCCCTTCAAGTATTTCATCTTTGAAAGACTTTCACAAAGAATTCAATGAACGCTGCAAAAAATTCTTTCCAGATGATTTTTTATTTGATAGTTGTTGTGAAGAATTTAACTTGCATAACAAGGCTGAAGAAGTAAGAAGGGAAGGATCTCTCCATCATTTTTATAATGATCTTCATGATCCTGTGCCTTCCCATCAAGATGAATCACAAATGGATGATAAAGGAGCTGAAGATTCTCCTATTAATAGTATTTTTTATTTTCATCGATCTGAAGAATTAGTTTCTTTAGTTATCCATCATAAGGATCATTTTTCCTCTGAGATTGATGAAGGTTTGGTTACTTCTGAAATTTCAACTGTCCACCAAAGAGATGATCAGAAATGTATGCATGCTATGGTTAATGATCCTCATGAAGAGTATGCTTCTGAAGTGGATAATATCCATTATGATCAGGAGATTAGTAATCCACATCATGATAACCATAGTGATGCTTTTGTTATTGGATCAAAAGCATCTACTGACAGTTTCAGATCTGCAAAAGATGATGAGGACAGCCTACCATCTTCAGATTTGCAGGGACTGTTTAATATTCAGCTAGAAAACGAGAATCATGATCAAGAATGTGTTGATGCAACATATATTATGGGCAGCTTGCATTTTTTAGACTTGCAAAAAAAGGAAGATTTCAGCACCTATGAAGAGAGTGATGGTGCCAAGGAACTGAGCACTCCAGATCAGCAGTCCGTCTTATATGTTTCTCCAACAAATCTCAAGCAGCTTGCATTCAACAGTGAGATTACTCAAGGCAGTTTTCAACATCTTTTAAATTTACAGTTACATCAGCAGTCCAAAGAGGTATTCTGTTATGATTTTGAAGATCCCATTGCTGATCTTTTACATTCTATGAGAAGCATAAATCCAAGGATATTTTTGTCAGCAGACGATTGTTTTTATCATCCATTTAAACCTTTTTTATGTATGATATGGTCTTTATTACTTTTCGGTTCAAGATCTATCATAATAACTGAAAATCAGTTTCTGACATGGCTTCATTGGAAGCATGCTTTAACTTGATCAAGCTGCTTTTTTTGGTTAAAGTAGGGTAGTTCAGGAAATAAGCTCTTTCTCGAGCATTTTTTCCTTCTAATTTGAAATCGAAATAGTAGTGAACTTGTGTAAATAAGGACATGCAGAGGTCATAGTTACAGAGACCATGGTTGCAGAGTTTTCAGTTTAAAGTCTGGATCTTAACACCTGAAATAAGCCCAGGCATTTATACTCCCCACAGTGCTTAACATACAAGAGGCCTTGGGAAAGGAAAACCTTGCCCACCAAATAAAAGTTGTGATTCCCTGCAAAGTTGATGTCTATCAGTCTAAGCTGCCATCAGAAGGATAGCTTTAGGCCTGATGTGAATAAATCTATGCAGCTGCTTGCTTCAATTCTCAACAACAATGGATCTCCCTTAGTGATCAATATTTCTCCCTTCTTAAATATTTATCAAAATAAAATCTTTCAGTAGATTATGCCTTCTTTGAAAATAAGGCTCATCCACTGGTTTATGGGAAGGATGTTTACCACAAATGGAAATATGGATACACTTGAATCAGCCTTATAAAAACAAATTGGTTTTGGGTAGATGTCAATTGTTGTTGGACAGGTTTGATGGCCAACAGACGAGGGAGTAAATGAAACTATCAGCAATACAAAAAGATTCATTCAAAGACTGGTAAACCATGTTATAAGCAACAAGGGCACCCCACTTAGGCTTGGAAACCCCCCAAATAAAAACATATATTTTTAATCTGCTAGATGAGGAAAAAGGGAGCATTCTGCATGGAAATTTTGAAAGATACTGGAGCAGAAAATGGGACTTGGCGCACCTGGATCGTCACATTAATTTGAATTTGTCTATAGAATGCTATATTCTTTCTTCTCTTTCCAGTCAAGACTGATGTGTTTATAATTATATTTTTTATTTCCATAAGTGTTTTCCCATTCAAATTCACGCATGTAATTACTGCAGTGATCACGGATTCAATAAAAAAATGAAGTTGGTCGATCTCGACCTGATTTCTTTTGGCAGCTGCTCTGATTGGCGTTTCATGGGTAGATGATTATTGACACCACTGGCAGAATGTGTTTGCAGGAGGTCTTTTAGGTTTGATGATAGCCATCTGGTGTTATCGGAAATTCTTTCCAGTTCCATACGATTCAGATGATGTGGTACCGTGTGCATACTTTAAATTTCTTAGTGAAGTGAATGAGATAGGCAATATCGCAGAGGATATGCATCATACCATATCTCGGGATGTACATCCAAATGATCATCCATATTTTACAGTGGAATAAAGCTTCAGAATAGGAGAAGAGATCTGAATATTGTGATCATGATAGGACAAGGGCTGATATGGTTTCCGAATGGGAGCAATAAAAACAACAGGACAGACGTAGCAATCATATCCCTATTTTGATGGCAAAAAATAATGAACCAATCCGTGACTCAGTATTCATGGCACCAAATTAGCAAGTATCCCCACTTTACCATTGTTTGTTGCTTTTTCTAACAGCATCATCTCACCTCTATGCATTTGCTCTCCAAGCCCACAAGAAGCTATATCCCTGAAGTTTATTCAAACAGAAAAGGTTGGCAGCGCCTGTGATAAGTGTGGGAAAATTTGACGTGGGGTAGAAATGGAAAGACCCCAATGACAAAGTTCCTTGTGTTTCTCTTTTCGGAGGCCAGGCTTCGTCCTCTCATTCTTAGCAGGGGCTATGGAGGTGGAGATGAAGCCAGAATGCTTCAATGACATCTAATTGGTACTACTACAAAATTGGATCAGACCAAACAGGTTGAATATTGCTGCATTCTTCTTCAGAGATATGGTGTGATGGAATTTCATAGAGATGGGAAACTTTTTGCTTCTACAGGTGATGATAAACTTGTCAAGATTTGGAATGCTAATTCCTGGCATTGCACAAAAACTATACCCTCTGAAAAGAGGTATCATTACAGGCTTGTGTGTTTTGGGCTGCAACTTCTCCTCTGCATCTATTTTGGGCACCTATGTCTTCACTCGTATGCCATTTACAGGCATGGAATCAAGTTCTCTGTGACCGGGTTGGCTGAGGTGGCTCTCCTTGCAATCTTGTTGTTCTGTTTACTATGGCATATTTAATGCGCTTAGGGCTTGTCATCTATTGAAGGTTCTTATCCTTTTTCTATCTGGAGGTCTCTCCGTGTGGGAGATTAATTGCAACTGCAGATCAAGATTTCAAGATTCGTCAGTATATATCCTAAAAATCCTCTTGGAGGGGCGCATGAAATACAGAGCTTTTGTTTAGGTCATAGAAACTTTGTGTCTTGTATATCATTTTTGGGTGGACAAGCAGATGGTAACGAACTTATATTCTCAGGGGGTGGTGATGCGACATTAAGTTGTATGTTTATGGCACTACATGACTGGACAACTTTTGGACACTTTTGAAATTGGAACAGTGGTTGGACTGAGCAGTTATGCTGATTAAGTGGACAACTGCACTTCTTCTGCTGTTACAGACCTATCAGTCTCTTCTGATGGTTCAGTGGTTGTTGTGGAAATCAAAAGGTTCTATGGGGTACTGATTTTAAGTTGTAATCTTCAGTCAAGGAAACTGGTGCTACTTGAGAAAATTGGTTTGCCAGAAAACTTCATGCCAACAAGTCTAGCATTTGACAATTCCTCCTGCCACTTGAGGATGATTACTGGAGCTGCTGAGGTGGTACGGATAAATAGTATGAATGCAGTTGAGTCAGAGGCCAAGCGATCAGTAGTATATACTTCTTCTATACCTATGTCAGAGATTCTGGGTTCGATCCCCAGTGGAGTCAGATGTGAGCACTCAAAAAACGCACCGGCATTTTTGAAGGAAAGATGCCTAATCTTGTAGGGAAATTTTCGATATCTTACCAAGATCCAAATACAAATATGATTTCACCATTGGAAATATTATGATATTTAGATGTCTATCGACCATTTGAACGTGCGAAACGGACATTCCACGGTTGAGAAAATTGATTTTTCCCAAAGGCAGTTTTTTCTGAAAATTCTGACTTTCGGTGGTTAATTCACCCAGAAGTCTTCTATGTTAACCACCGAAAGCCTGTTTTAACCATAATTCTTCAAATTTCACCCAGATCAGGAATTTTTGAAGCATAATGAGATGAAACCTCTTGGAATAGACAGGTGGTGAATTATCAAGTCAGATCCAATGGTTACTTTGATGGGTAAAGACAAAGAAGAGGTGTTTTGATAAAGTTTGGTACATTTTTCAAAGGCAAAAATATAGGGATTTTGGCACATCTCAGCAAATTCAAATTTGCCTCTTGGAAGAGTCATCAGTCAGCCTTGGGAGGCTATCCTTCACTTCACCAACAATCAACAAGAGAGAGAGATCATGAAATCTGAGATTTGACTCATTTTGGGGATCATCCCACATCTTTTGCAAACTGAATTTTGACTTTCTATTTTTAGTATATCTGATCCTTGTTTTTAGGATCTCAAAACTGCATTGTAAAGATATAAATATGAAGGTAGAATAGGAACCAAAGGGGGTTCTATTTTGAGTGTTATGATTCTACCACTGTAATGAAAAGACCTATTCTTATTTTATAAAAAATTGCAAGCTTCCTTCAGTTCCGTGTCAGATTTTCTCCTCTGTTCTTTTATAGCTTATGAGTGGAAGTCCTTTGTTGATACTCATTCAGTTTGCAGTGACTGTCATCTCACTGATTAATTGTCTTATTTGATAATCATAAGTTATTTCTTGTTTGTTAAACCCATTGTGTTTGTTGGTATGAAGCATAATCTGGTTCAATAGTTGTTTTCTTTTCCCAATTTAATCAAACCTTGTCTGACCACAGTGCTAGAAGGCCTTGTGAGATTTTGTATCTCTAGAAAGTCTTGAAAACACAGTCAAGTATTTAGATATTCATCTTGACCCAAAAACCATATCAAATATTGAGAAAAAATTTCCCAAAGAAGAGTTAGTTACCAGGCATCTCCGACTTACAACCTAGGAGAGTTTCCTGGAGTGATAACAAATTGGCGCCATTGCCGGGGAGAGGAGATCGAAGCTCAGCTTCCCTGGGAGACGACATAGATCCAGTTTATATGAGAGAAAAAGCTTGGACATCATTTGGTTGCAATCATCTATTTGGTGACTCCATGAAGGACGAATTCAATGGCGACTCCATTGTTCAAAAAATTGTTGGTGACTCCACTGGTGTGATATGAACAGGATCTTAGCCAAGAGGTATGCATTCTGTGATTTTTCAAGCATTGCTGGTTTTCCTAATCAAGTACCTACTAGAGATGAATGGGAGAACAGTCTTCCTAAATTTCCTGGTGAGGAGTGGGAAGTGCCAGCTGAACATTTGCTGGATTTCCATGAATTCATTAATCGGCTTGAAATTGTACATGACGATGTGAAAATTAAGCTTTTCGAGTTTTCTTTAGAGGGAATTGCTCTTGATTGGTGCCGGTCCCTTCCGAATGCTAGTATCATCTCTCTGGCTTACTTTCATGCTACTTTTCATGTGTTCTGTAAAGATTATTTTCCAGTTGATCTTCTTTATCCTCAGTGTTGTCACGAATTTCATTTTTTGTCTAAGAACTCAGATGTTTATGAAGAGTATGTTGTTGAAGTGAATGCTATCCATTATGATCAGGAGATCAATAATCCACATCATGATAGCCATCGTGATGCTTTTTCTATTGCATCAAATGCATCTCCTGACTTATGTTGTCATGAAGATGAGATTGTTCCCATTGAAAATTTGAAAAGCGAAGAGCATATTTTAATATCAGCAAGTAACAGTTTCAGATCTGCAGTGGATGTGGAGGACATCCTACCATTTCCAGATTTGCAGAAAAATACAGAGTGCAACAGACATTTGCAGGAAGGGCAGCAGAAAGATTCAGATCCGAAATTCAGTTCATATTGTCCTCCAGCAGAGATTAAGCAATTTACATTCATCATTGAGTTTTTTGAAAGAAACGAAGAGCAGCTGCAACACAGTCAGTTGAGGCAGCAAATCAAAGAGGTATTCTATTATGATTTTGAGGATCCTTTTGCTGACTATTTAGAATCTATGAGCAGTATAGATCTTAAAATTTTTCTGCCAGAAGAAGATTATCTTTATCCYCTRTTCAAACCTTTCTTCTRCATGATATGGTCTTTATTATTGTTCGGGTCAAGATTCAACCTGATGTCAGTTGATCAGTTTCTCACTTGGTTACATTGGAAATCGAGTTTTACTTAATTTATCTGTCTCTGCTGGTTAGAGTAGGAATAGATAAAGGAATAAGTTCACCACACGAACAATTAGATCTTTTTTAGTTTGATCTCCTAAATAAGAAAAATAGGGTTGCTTGTGCCTTAGAGAACCTAGCAATTACTTAATCATTTGTTGCTGCGATTATTGAGGTGGGTATTGGAGCAGACCTGAAAGCCATCTTACAAATGGATTGTGAACAGAAATGTGTTGCCTTGTAAGTCAGAGCCCTTTGCAGAAGATGGATACTTCCAAAGTTTTCAGCCCCATGAGTATAAATGAACAGATTCAGAAGCTTATGAAATGAAAAATAACCCTACATCAACAGTCAAGCCTTCAGTCGTTACCTCTATCAGTTTCCATGAACTGCTAGAATGTCTAGTCTACACCAACTCTATGTATCCTCCCATTCACCAGTGTCTGAATGGTCATACAATCGGTGTCCCATATGTAGGTACAAACTTGGTAATATTAGGTGCTTGGCTCTTGAAAAGGTGACAACATCTCTAGAACTTCCTTGCAAGTATCAAAGCCATGGTTATCAAGAGATATTTCCTTACTACAGTAAATTAAATCATGAAGCTCTGTGCACTTTTAGGCCATACAACTTCCCATATGTTGACTTTGAATGCAAGATAGTTGGAGATATTCCCTTTTAGTGGATCATTTGAGAGATGATCACAGAGTTGATATGCAAAGAACTCCCCGTATTTATTTAAGGAGTACCTGATCAATGTGACTTCTGATAGCTTGACATTGACCTTTGCTCCTACTGGAAATTCACTTGCATTCATAAATGCCATTGAGGTTGTTTCAGTTCCAGATGAATTGATGGCTAACCAGCCTACGACTTTGTCTCCTTCTTCTCCTTTTGTTGGGCTCTCTAGATATTCTTTGGAGACAACATACAAGATCAATGTTGGGGGTAAACTGGTTACACCTACAAATGACACTCTTGGTAGAACTTGGGTACCTGATCAAAGTTATTTGACTTCTAGTGGTACTGCTAAATATGTCAGTGTCCTTGCCAGCAGCATTACATACACTGCAACAGTCACATCATAGATTGCCCCAAACTCTGTCTATGCCACAACAGATGAGATGGCAAATGCAAATGTATCCAACCCCAATTTTAACATCACTTGGATGTTTTCTGTGGATCCGGATTTTAACTATTTTGTTCGTATGCACTTCTGTGATATTGTGAGCCTATCTCTCCAGCAGTTGATATTTAACGTCTATACTAATAGCCAAACTGCCATCGGTAATCTCGATCTTTCTACGAAAACATTGAGCTTGTCTACTCCATATTACACAGACTTTGTGGTGAATGCTTCATCTGGATCAAGAATTAAACATAATGTTGCCAGGTGTATCTTCAATCCAGTTGTTAAAATTTTGATCCTGTGATTTCCTCATGAAATCGCAGACATAAGTTTCATATCCCTATACACATGGGATTTTGTTCCGCAAAATAAGAAAAAATATCGCAACATTTATCTCCAGATTGTTTTACAGGTGTATTCGACAGTTGGAACAAGCTAGAAAAGGTTTTCTACATGAAGGGATATTGACGGGTTTTGATTGATTAATTGCTCCAATTGATCCATATTTTCTTCTATATTTGTGGTCTGGAAAAACATATGAGGAATTGCAGCAATAGATCGCTTTGTGGTTGAGGAATATTTGCTTGATGTGCTGCTATACATGAATGGCTGCCGGAAGGAATTTCCTGTATACATGGTTGGCTTACCAGTCTCATTTCGGTATGAATATCTTATGGGAGAAACAATATTCTCTCAGCTGTTTTTGCTCCCTCAGCCGACTTTCAAAATAATCTATTACACTGTGATGATTATTGATCTTTGCAAGGCTCTTCCTGGAGTTTTCCCTGCAGTAGTGGCTGGAGCTATTCGTGCACTTTTTGATAAAGTTGTCCTTCATACGATGTGGAGATTTCTACCTGCTGCTTTCACAAATAGTGAGTTGCTACTGCATGCAAATGTTGACACATTTATTGTGTTTCGCTCTGTTGTCCCTATATTTGTTTCCATTGGTGAAAGTTTGTACTTGAAGCAGCCTTGGCCTTCTGCTAAAACTTGGTGTTCACTAGCTATTATTTTTGGAGGTGGCATGCTTTATGTCGCCACTGATTATCAATTTATAGTAATGGCATATAGTTGGGCCTTGGCATACTTGGTAAGCATGTAAATAGACTTTGTCTATATAAAGCATGTAGTCATGACAACTGGGTTGAATACTTGGGGCTTAGAGCTATACAATAACCTGGAAGCTTTTCTTCCTTTCCCATTGGAGCTACTTATCATGGGCGAGTTGAAGAAGTTGAAGCAAGATATCTCACATGAGTCCGATTGGTATTCATTAGGAGTATTGCTGCCAGTTGGGCTTTCCTGTTTATTTGTATTGTTAATTTCATTTTTTGGATTTTCCTGTCGCAAGGTTATATCTGTAATAGGTTTTACTGTTTTAGGCAATGTGAACAAGCTTCTGACGGTAGTAATAAATCTTTTCATATGGGATAATCATGCAACATTTACAGGAACACTTGGACAGTGTAAATATTCATGCATAATTCCAGAAAGAGTTCATCATTGATGAAACATTGCAAGTAGAGTTTATAGGTCTGCCAAGAATTGGAGAGTGATGATTTAAATCCACAGTGCAATCAAATACAGCATCCAGATTTTATTTGTCATCCATTCACAAAGACTTGATTTGAAATAAGGACATTCCAATGTCTTTTCTGAACTAGGGGCAGGAGGACAGTCACACCTAAGTCCAGAAAGAGAGAAGGGGACCTCTTCCAAGAAGCTTTGAAGTTGTTTGCAGTAATACAGGTAATTGAAATTTTGAAATTTTGATTTCTGAAAGTGTTTCACCTTTCGATGGTTTAGGCGAGCCCTCCAGTGCTCATTAACCACCAAAAAGAAGTGCTTTCGGTGGATAAGGTGCTTAAATCCAAATACTGTTAACCAAGTCTGGAATAGGATGATTATGAATTATCAAACCAAGTCTAAACACTATTCTTGAAAAAGAAAGTCAAAAAGAAGTTTTTTGACTATATTTGGTCATGTTTAAAAGGGAAAAATATC
>JZKD02S1906853.1:161806-208540 GCA_000966675.3 Picea glauca | reverse complement strand
TATAGCAGTCCCCCCTTCATCAATTCTGAGAGGTACTCACACCTCTTTTCTGTTGTATTGGTCTAGCCAATTTAATCAATAAAGAATAGTCATTGTTTAGTCAATTTGTTCCTTATAATGTGATCCATTTTCATTATAGTTTTGTGGGTTTTACTTAAATTCAAAATAAGACATGGTGCCTATCATTGGGGAGGTATAAGGGATCAAAAACCATCATAGTAGCAAACAGAATCAATGAGACAACATGTTGTCCATTAAATTTTCACCTACAACCATAAATACAGATGCAAGAAAATTGTTTGATGAAAGTCCAACACCAAATTCAAGGGGTTTCCTTCAACCTTTCCAACTTAGAATATTTCAGCAGGAAATTGTATAGGATACCTGAGGCAGTCCCACCTAGAGCTATTTCCTTGATCTTTGCTAAGGAATGCAGGAAGGTCATCTCTCAGACGGGGAAGTTTGTCTTCTTCATGATTTGCTCTCAGAATAAACGAAATATCACATCCACATCCAGGGTCTCTGCGGCCGACATCTCCACACAGCATAAGAAAATAGATAAGGTCATGGAAGAATACTTAGATATCTTCTCCTCACCTACAGGGGTACCTCTGCACTGCCAGGTCAAGCACCCCATCGATATGACCCCTGGTGCACCGCTTCCCAATGGGCCAGTCTATCATCACTCTTTGTTAAAGAATGAGGAGATCAAGCAATAGATCCAAGAACTGCTCCACAAGGGGCACATCCTCCCCAGCTCATCATCTTGTGGGAGCCCAATCGTGCTAGTACAAAAGAAATATGGAACCTGGTGACTCTGTATTGATTACCAGGCTCTGAATAAAATCATAGTAAAAAATTGGTACCTGATTCCCCGAATCGATGACCTCCTTGATAAACTCACGGGGGCCAAATACTTTAGTAAGATTGATCAGAAGTCTAGCTACCACTAGGTCCCGATAGAACAAACATATGTATGGAAGACCGCCTTCAAGTCAAAGGAAGGAATTTTTGAATGGTTGGTCATGCCCTTTGGTTTGACAAATGCTCCAACCACTTTCATGAGGATGATGGACGATATCCTGTAACCATTCACCAATACTTTTGTAGTGGTGTATCTAGATGACATTCTAATTTATAGCAAGACTTGGGCCAAACACTTGCAAAATATTCAGCAGGTTCTGCAAACCCTGTGACAGCACAAGCTATACTCCAACTTGGAAAAATGCTCCTTCGGCATGGACAGGGTCCATTACCTGGGCTACATCATTGATCAACATGGCATACATGTGGATCCAGCCAAGATCCAAGTCATCCGTGACTGGCCAACCCCAACAACACTCACTGAGATTTGGAGCTTCTTGGGCCTTGCCATTTTCTACCGCAGGTTCGTGTTGGGTTTCTCCCATATTTCTTGGGCCCTCAACCAAATAAACAGGGGTGGTGGTAAGGAGAAATTTGCATGGGGCTGGTCCCAACAAAAAGCGTTCGATGATTTGAAGTAGCGCTTGTGCTCAGCCCCAATACTTTCACTACTAGACCTGCAACATCCCTTTGGGATCGAGACAGATGCTTTAGACTATGTTGTGGGCATCGTTCTCACTCAGCACGACCACCCTGTGGCCTATCATAGTGATACACTGTCAGATACTGTCCATAAGTACCCTACTTATGACAAAGAAATGTACTCCATTGTGAAAGCATGCCGCAAGTAGAGACATTACATTCTTGGGAAGGAGACAATCATCCACATTGATCATAAGCCATTGTAGTTCATGTAGACATAGGGAAAATTGTAGAATGAATGCCATCAAAAGTGGTCCACATACTTGCAGAAATTCCACCTCAACATCAAGTATAAAACAATAATCCCCAATCACGTCACTGATTACCTCAGCAGACTGCCAGTCATGACACTCACCACGATACTAGACTCTTGTGGCCATGAGACATTTGGATGGACCCAACTCTATGAGATAGACCCTGACTTCGCCACCACCTACCAAATGTTGGGTGCAAACGTAGTTGTCAATAATTTCCATCTTCAAAATGGGTTGTTGTGTCGTCTGGGCCATATCTGTGTTCCATCCAATGAGAGAGCGAAGCTGATATGGGAAGTCCACTACAGTTGGTTGGCAGGACACTTCAACATCGAAAAGATAGTGGCGATTCTACAGAAACATTTCTACTGGCCGAAACTTCGACAGGAGGTCAACAAGTATATCAGGTCCTGCACTACCTGCACTATTGCCAAACTGACCACTAAGAAACAAGGCATGTACACCCCTCTTCCTACTCCTGACATGCCATGGGAATCCATCTTAATGGACTACATGTCAGGCCTCCCACCCACCAAGTGGGGAAATGACTGTGTTTTTGTGGTTGTTGATCTCTTTTCTAAGATGGTGATTTTGGTTGCCTGCAAGAAGATCATCACAGTAGAGGCCACTACCAAGCTCTTCTTTGAACGATTCTAGGTACATTTTGGAATCCCACAAACCATTGTGTCATATTGGTATAGTTGATTTATCAGCACATTCTGGTCGAGCCTCTGGTCACTGCTGGACACCAACCTCACCAAATCCACAGCCTTCCACCCCCAGAAAGATGGCCAAACCGAGGTTTTAAATAGAATGATTGTGCATATCCTTCGCATGTATAATTCAAAGCACCCTCACACATGGGATGAGAGCCTTCCCTATTTCCAACATAGCTACAACCGAGCCCTGCATAGCTCAACCGGCCACAACCCCTTTCAAGTGGGGTTGGGATTCCAACCATTGGGTCCCATAGATGTTGCACTTCCCCTTGCAATCACCTTGACCGACTCATCTCCCGCTCCAACTGAAGCTGAAAAATCCACCCAGTTCATTGATAGGATCCAACACATCCGCCAACAGGTTTAGGATATCCTATAGAAGTCCAATGACAAGTACAAACAACGCCATGATCAACATCAGGTTCCGCATAAGTTTTAGTTGGGCGACAAAGTTTGGTTGCACTTGTAGAAATAACGCCTTACAGGACCCCATTGGAAGCTTCACCCACTCTGTTATGGGTCGTACACTATCACCAAGGGCACGAGGAATAATTCTTTTCAGCTCAACATTCCTCCTTTCCTTGGTCTACACCCAGTGTTCAACATGGATCTCCTTTGCCCTTATTTCCTACCATTATTGGACACCTCAGAAGTAGCAGAACAACTGACACCAACAGAGCTCAACCCCGACTGCATACAATAGGAATCCAATGATCAAATTGTGGACATATAGATCAAGGTCACTCGACAACAAAGGATCCATCTTTATCGAGTCGTCAAAGCAAGGCAACTCCTACAACAAGGCAAGTGGCTCACCCGAGGCCAAATTCAACAGAAATTTCCTCATCTGATGGGGGACCACAATGCAATGGATACCATTTCTTGCTAAGGATGGAGGATTGATATAGATGGATATCGGTGGTCACCCACCTTTTCCAATTTTCTCAAAACAGTTTTCTGACAATTTTGGCAATTTACTATTTTTAGCAGCTTTAACTTCCGAGGCCATTTTGAGGGCCTAAATGAAGGGTTTTCAGGATCAGGATCCTCAATGATAGGTAAAGGAGTTATTGAGACCCAAAAATGAATCTCCTTGATGATACCTTTCCAACAGGCAGTCACACGCCTAAAACAAAAATCGTATGCAAACGCTACGACCCCAGGAAGTTGATGTACTAACTTACCCAAACGGGGCCCACATGAATTTTGGTGCTTCATCTCCTAGGGTTAGGTTTTTGGATGTCTAGGGTTTTTGGCATTCTTTATTTTTGTAAAAATTCCTTTAGAGCCTCATTGTAACCTCCTTCTTGTAAATTGACGCTGCAGTCACATCTCTTCTCAGAGATAAGCCACCACCATTCCAGCAAGCTTGTTTCCACTGCATTTTACAGTTTCAGCTTCTTTCGTTATTGAATAGAAAACCAGTTTTACTGTATCTCTATTATTTTGTGTTAAGAACCTATTAATAATTTGTATTCATTTCGTTCTGCTCATAAAATATGGATCATCTTCAGATTTGGAATTCTGATAATTTTCTTTCTTTTTTAGTTCTGCCTAGAGTGACTTGTTTTTCTTCTTTTATGTTTTTATTACTTCTATGGAAATCAACGATTCTTCTCTGTAATCAAATTTATCCTCTTCATATTATTCTTTGGAGCCTTCATCGTTTGATTTATATTTACATGAATAATACCCTTTCTGTACCAGTGTTGTTGACTTCATCTTTGTCTAGAGAAGAGTTGTCTTCCTTGGTGTAAGGATTTTCTCGAAGAACTTCTTTTTATTTATTCTACCCTTTTGATTTTTCTTTTTATGGTCATATTCTTCTTCATTTATTTTCCTTTTATTATAAGGACATTTATTAGAAAAATGACCAACACCATCATAATCAAAACAAATCAATGGAAGTTTACCTTTGTATTTGTCGGTTCGTAGTTTCAACCTTCTGACGAAGTTATCCACTTCATCATATTCTTCTGAATAATTGTTGCAACTACAATTTAAATTTGAATTTTATTTGTATTTCTTCTTCCTCTTCTTGGATGCCTTGAATGTTTCTTCCTTTGTGACCAGATTGTCCTGTTTTGTCCTCATCTCATAAGTTGTGAGTATCCCATGCAGCTCATCCATACTCAAGGTGTCTAGATCTATTCTTTCTTCCAAAGTTGAAATCTTCGGATCATATCGCATAAGCAGAGACCTCAGTACCTTTTGAACAATGACTATTTCCTTCATTTGTTCTCCCAGACCCTTAATGACATTGATTGTCTCATCAAATCGTAGAAAGTAGGAGGAAATGTTTTCATCTTCCTTCATCTTCAATTGTTCAAACTTGACTCTGAAAGTTTTAAGTTTGGATCCTTTAACTTTGGAATCTCCTTCATAGATATTCTTTAGTTTGTCCTAAATTTCTTTTTCAGATTCACAGTTCATTCAACCCATTCAAGATAACATTTATGGCTCTAGAATAATTGTCTTCAATATTTTTTCCATCCTTATCTATCGAGGGAGTGGTTGGTTCTTTGTATCCATCTACTATTGCTTGCTAAACATAGAATCTGTGTGCATGTATATATGTTTTCATTATTTTACTCCAGAATGCATAGTTCTCGCCATCAAATTGTGGCACCCCAATTCTAGCGTAATCCATAATCTCCTTCCAGTGGTTAGACTTCTTCTTGAAGGACCTTCTCTGACACTAATTGTTGGATTACTGAGAGGGGGGTGAATCAATAATGAACAATTATATTACTTTTAACCACAATTTATTCTTCAACAATATTCAACAGTATATCAATAACATTCAATACATCATAAAAAATATAATCATAAACAACAACACATCATAATAGATACACAATACATCAGTATTTACATGGAAAACCAAATGGGAGAAAACCACACATTTTTTTTCTTATATATTTATAAAAAGAAAACATTCATTGGAAGAACCAACTTTCGATTCTCCAGCTACAACTGGAAGGAGGCTCCAACCTGAAGGAAGCTACAACTCCCTAGTTCTTTGGCTCCAACCAGAAGGAAAATACAACCCCCCGGGTTCACCGAATACAACCAGAAGGTGGATACAACCACCTTTTGTTTCCCCGTCCTGCCGCCATAAAATATAAATGTATACCAACTATCATAGATTCTGCCACTTTCAAAACCTTTGTCACAACTCTATCACTATCACTGTTTCTGTTACTCTCACTATCTCTGTCACTATCACAACTCTGCCATTGTCACTATCTCTGTCACTATCACAACTCTATCATTGTCTCATCGACCTATATATTATCATCAGCCGCCTAAACCCGTGCCATACCATACATCAAGTGTATACCAGCATACATACTATCTCATGCATCAATCATGAATCAAAAGATACATCAACAATGAATAGTGAATCATGAAAAAAGTATCAGCCATTTATAACCTATGCCATATACCATACCATCAACCATATGAATATATGTACCATGTCATCAATGAAGCATCTATAACAACCTATGCATGCCCCTCATGCATACATCACCATACACCATAAATATCCCTCAACCATGTACAAGTAGCTCAAATATGTAGAATATAAGAACCATATTAATATTGTACTATACATAAGAGTGTTTCTCACTCAACAAACAATACATCATATACCATGTCCAAGTACCATAACCATCACACAAAGAATGCTTCAATCATTCACAACATCATAAGAAAATATAAGCATAAAAACAAAATAACAACCATACCAAAAATTTTGTAGCTAACATGAATCTGTAGAACGTTGACCTGAGAACTTTCTTTCAGATTCTAGGGACCTGATACCAACATTTATTCAAACCTTCATTAGATTTTCATAGATATGCGAACTTTTCTTCTACAACCCATGGATATCCATGATTTCCTTCACTGCAACCCACGTACATCCGTGTCCTTCTAACCTATAACCCATGAATGCCTTAGAAAATAGGGTTTGTTGCAACCCCAAGACTTTGTTATTTGACCTTCCTTAGATACCTTAGAAAAATCCCATCACAACCTTAGCAAAATATCACTAGTTCACAAGATAGATAATCAATCAATAAGTGTGTGAATATATTTATGAATGACTCCTTGATGTGCTTATATACTTGTGCTAGGTAACTCCTCTCCTTAATTTAGGGATTCTAGGGTTTTATTGTTACAACAACTTTACCCCTTTGACCAAGACTTATAACAAACTAGTGGCTTCTTCTCCACTCTTCGATTATTCCAACTTTACAAGGCCATATCTCCCTAACCATGAAAAACCATTTGGCATTCCACATATCAATGAAAATGGTAGGATGAGTACTATCTATCTATGATAGGGTTTCCTTCATATCCTCCATCCTTCATGACCAAATTACATGATCAATGATGCAGGAGAACCACTCCACCTCAACAACGCGCCAGAAAGACAACACATCAACACACTTAGAGGGAACAAATTCCAAAGGAGGATGCGCCAACTGCCCCAAATTTTGAATTGAATTTAAAATTTTAATGTAATTCAATGTTTGAAGGTTAAAAACAAATCCGAGCCACTGTCCTTGTACATGATGCATGTGAATTTTCCTTTAATGGATGACATGTATATCAATTTAGGTCCAATTCAAAATATTTATCAAATAAATGTAATTGATTGTAAATTAATGCAAGTAGGTAGCTGGAGGGAAGGCTCGAGGAGTCCCTCTTTTGTAAAATATATTTGTATCAAAATTTATTAGGAAGGGAGAAGTTAGAAGAGAGGAGAGGAGAAAGAGACGAGACTTTGTTGCAGTCTAGCCTTGTACACAATGTAAATGACATTCAATATTAATAGAAAAGCATATTTCCTTGCCTATGAGTTTTTGTGTGTTTTATGAGTTTTTCTGAATGTCTTTGAATTTTTTCTGTGTTTACTCATGTATGCCATGAAAGATGTTATTTCACGTATGTTTACATTTGCAATAATTAGATAGGTTTCCCTATCTGTTAGTTTTCTAAGTGTTCTGGGATCTTAGGATAGTGCAAGGAGTGCACACCAGAGTAATTGAAATACTCTATGAAGCTAGTGCAAGGAGTGCACTTGAACTCTATTTTGAGTTCAGAGAAGAGAATTTCAGGTGGGCACACTAGAATAATTCTAAAGCTCAGAAGGAGAGGTGAAAGGAGTGAAAAATAGAGTTACTAAACACTTTGAGGAAAAGATTGTGCAAGTAGAAGACACACCAGAGTTGTTGATCACTCTGAGGAGGCTCTACGAGGAGTGCATCAAGATGGAAAAGGGAGTGCGTGAGAATCTATTTCAGGTTCCGTGAGAAGGTTTCCAAGAGGGCACACTAGAAGGTTAATACTTGGAGGAGAGTAGAGCGAAAGTATGCACAAAGAGCACAAGGAGTGCGTGAGTGAATTATTAGAATTCAGGACTCAAGAGGTGAATTTATGCAAGGAATGCACAAAGGCAACACACTACTAAAATGTTGGTAAAATTTCTAGAGGAAAAGAGTGCAGACAGTCGGGAGGTTACTGGAGAACCTTTGAAGGGGAAAAGGGTCGAGACCCTTAGAAGTTTGAGCAAGTTTAAAGCTCAGGAGAAATAGTGTCGTTGTGCACAGATTCTCTATAAGGTGTGCATAGGAGGGGAACCTTTCAAGTTCCAGATTTCAGAGGAGAGAAAGTGTGTGCCAAGGCCTCGGTTCCTTTAAGTTGGTAAATCTTAGGGGGAGTAGAATTTTTCAAAATCAAAGAAGAGGGCGATGAGTTAGCAATGCATGAGAATATCAAAGGCCGTACCATTCAAAAATTTTGAAAAATCCTTCATTCGGAAGAAAAGTCTGGAAGAAGATCTCGTCCACCCATTTGAGAGGTACACATGGTAGTTGATCCAGGGATCCATAGGTCTAGTAGTCTAGAGGATTTTGTGAAGTGGGGTGGTTGGGTGGAAGTTTCTCGAAGTCTCGAAGGCCGGAACTCATCCTAGCCATCAATCTGGAGTGGACACTTGGCAAGATATTATACCCTTCGTTAGTTTAACATTCATAGGATGTGAAAGGTTGATGTGTGAAGGAAGCTGAACTCCTGGAGCCCGAAGTATATCCAAGCCATCCATCCATCAGGACAAGTGGACCGTAAGGAGTGACCCTTCATTACTCCATATATTCAACACTCCGAAAGGTTTGTGTGTGTTAGTAGCCGGGGAATCCCAAATGTCGGATCCCTATAGTATATCTCGATCGTTAATTTGACGGGGACACATGGCGTCGAATCCTGTAATTCAGGACTTAGCACTCCAAAGGATTGTGTGTGTTAGCACTCAGGGAATCCCAAAGGACGGAGTTCCAAATTGAATCCCAGTCGTTGAATGAAGAGGAGCTGTGGTCTGTTAGATTTGATGCCCTCCGTGAGTTCTCCAGTTTGACACTCTAGGGGATTAGAAGTGTGGTGCATCAGAAAGGCTCAAATCCTGAATTCCCAGAGGCATCTTGAGCCATTGATTTGAGGTAGCACCAGAACCGTCTAATCTGATTCAGAGTTTGACACTTTGAGGGTATAGAGTGTTGGAGCGGGTGGAATATTCAAAGCGCAAAACCCCAAAGTCATTGCGAGTCATAGATCTTGGTGAATATTGGATACCATTGATATCTTTCCTTGTTGGGTTGTTCCCCAGTTCGCAAGTTCGTCGGTATTGGAAAGTAGAGTGATTGAAAATATCGGATCCTGAAGTGCCCGGAGCTTCTGAATCAATGCCTTTTTTTTAGCGCCTAGTCACAACTTGTGGTCATATGAGAAAATAGCCATAGAAAAGGGGCTAGGGATCGATTTTGTTTTTTTAAGGATAAAGGGCTTAGAGAAAGCACCTGATGGGTTTGGATGCGTACAGACCTGCACACAAGGAGAAATTAAGGAAATGTGAAGTTGGTTTTGGGGGATAAACAAGAGCCTGAGAGTTGATCTAGCTTCGAATTTGAAAGATCCTAGACTGGGAGGTCGTGCAGACCCTCGGAGAGGGAAGGGTCTGCATCAAGTGGTGTCATAACCTGATTTTGTTTACAAGTAGCAGGAAGGAGGACAGTTTTATTTTGATACCATCAAGTGGTATCAAAGCCATAAAATGGTTTTAGTCTAATACCATCAAGTGGTATCAAAGTTGATTTTTGTCTGTAGACAACAGGAAAAGGAGGATAAGATAGAGTGCTAATGCTCTGTGAAGATTGTTTGCAAGTGTTCATTAGTCAGTAGAAAACCAATAGGGATGCAGGAGAAATCCATTGGTTCTCTCAGTTGCATAGCAGGTGAAGCAGACATCCAGGTGTGTTGAAGGAAAAGAACCAGTTGTGTTCTTAAGGGAGAGAAGGGGAATATGGCTATTGAAGGCCATAGACAAGGTCTGAAAGGAGACTGCCAACAGATGGAAAAAGAGCTCAAGGATATCAGAGAAGAGTTCGACATGATGATGTCGATGATGCAACAAGAAGCATGTGAAAGTTGAAGGTATGAAAGGCCCATGAAGAAGAAAATGAAGTGGCCTGTCCAGTAGTTGTTTTCTAAGATGGCACGACATATATTGAGGAGGGGGTTGAGGATAGTTGAAGACCTCAATGCCATAGAGGAGGATATGGTTTACATCTGTGAACCATAGGTTGGAGAGAAAAGAGGAGGAGGATCAAAAATCCATTTTGATGATTGGGGGAATGAACATATTCCTTCCAAGTAGCCCAACATAGTGGAATGTACATATTGCAAGTGCAGAAGGAGGACGACCAATAGATCATGTCATGGAGGAGAATATTGAGAAGAAATTGGCATCTTCCCAAGTGATGAAAGGAAAAGAGGAGCATTTAGATAAAATGTTCACTCCATGGGAGAAGGAGTTGAAGATGATAGAGGATTGGATGAGCAATCCAGGGAAAAAAGAATATTTCTTGAGGGATGTAGTCATGAAGAGTGGACAAGAATTCCATCCCGAGGAGAAGATGGATGAAGTTGTACTTGTATTGGCACAAGAAGAGGCAGAGGAGATGACAAGAAGAGGACTGTTAGAAGAGATCACTGAGAAAAATCTTAGTATTATGGCTACAAAATTTGAGTCTGCAGTGGAGTGGAAAGATAGTTCCATAGGAGATAAAATCATCATGGGAGATTAGGACGATCTTACCATTAATATGTGTGATGTAGAGAATATGCATCAATAGAGCATATTACAAGAGAGAAGCCAACCAATAGATCAGCTAGATGAGGAGATAAAGGAAATTAGGAGGCTGATGCTGAGATCAGTGTAGGAGGAAATCAGCAGTAGGGAGAGATGGAACAGAGGAGAGCCTGCAAAAATAGTAGGACAACAACAAAAACAACAACAAAAAGGAAGAGGAGCAGATGGACAACTCCAAATTCAAGTTTGGGACCCTAGAGGATATAAACAACAACAGGGGATCCATGAGAAAGACCTCATGTTTTTTTCCAGTGTGGGAGTATGATGTAGGAGCATCGATCCACCTCAACAATGTGCCGGAAGGACAACACATCAATGCACTTAGAGGGAACATATACCAAAGGAGGACGTGCCAACCATCCCAACGTTTTAACTGAAATTAAGATTTTAATGTAATTCAATGTAGTTAAATGTTTGAAGGCTCAAAAAGGCCAAGCCACTGCCTTTATATAGGATTCATGTGAAGTCGCCTTTAATGGCCGACAATTAGATAGATTTAGGTCCGATTTAGACTAGTTATCAATTAAATGTAATTGATTGTAAATTAATACAAGTGGGTAGCTAGAGGGAAAGACCGAGGAGCCCCTATTTTCTAAAAAGATATTTGTATCAAAATTTATTAGGAAGAGAGTACTTAGAAGAGATGAGAGGAGAAAGAGATGAGACTTTGCTACAGTCCAACCTTGTACACAGTGTAAATGACATTTATTATTAATAGAAAAGAATATTTCCCTGCCTATGAGTTTCTTGTGTTTTATGAGTTTTTATGAATGTATTTGAATGTTTTCTATGTTTACTTATGTATGCCATGAATTTTGTTAGTTCATGTATTTTTTCCTTTGTAGTAATTATATAGATTTCCCTATATGTTAGTTTTCTAAGTATTCTGGGCTCTTAGGCTAGTGAAAGGAGTGCACAACAGAGAAATTGAAATACTCTGTGAAGCCATTGAAAGGAGTGCACTTGAACTTTGTTTTGAGTTCATATAAGAGAATTCCAGGTGGGAACACCAGAATCATTCTAAATATCAGAAGGAGAGGTGAAAAGAGTGCCAAAAAGAGTTACTGAACACTCTAAGGAAAGGCTGTGCAAGTAGAAGACACCCCAGAGTTGTTGAATACTCTGAGGAGGCTCTGCAAGGAATGCATTGAGTAGGCACATGGAGTGCACGATAATCTGTTTTAGGTTCTGTGAGAAGGTTTCCAAGAGGGAACACCAGAAGGTTAAGACTTGAAGGAGACTCAAGTGCAAGTCTTCACAGAGAGCGCAAGGAGTGTGCGAGTGAATTTTCAGAATTCAAGACTCAAGAGGTGAAGTTATACAAGGAGTGCACAAAGCCAAAACAATGCTGAAGTGTTGGTAAAATCTCTGGAGGAAAAGAGCACATACAGTCGAGAGGTTGCTGGAGAAACTTTGCAAGAGAAAAGGGTTGAGACCCTTAGAAGTTTGAGCAAGTTCAAAGCTCAGGAGAAATAATTTTTTTGTGCACAGAGTCTATGTAAGGTGTGCAGAGGAGGGGAACCTTTCAATTTCAAAATTTCAGAGAAGCACAAGTGTGTGCCAGGGCCTAAGTTCCTTTAAGCTGGTAAATATCAGGAGGAGTAGTGTTTTTCAAAATGCAAGAAGAGGGTGAGGAGTCGACCTTGCATGAAAAGATCAAAGGCTGTAGCCTTTGAAACTTTTGAAAAATACTTCATTCATAAGGAAAACACAAACAACAGAGGAGGAGAAGCTACAAATTCCATCGAATCAACTGCCAGAATAAATTTGGACCATTAGATCAGAGTCCAGATTGGAGGAAGATCGCACAGAAGGAGAACAAATATCATCCATTGGATCTGAGAAAGTGGATCAACAATTGTCAGATCCAGGTAAGTTGCACGATGGTTAACCCTCAACATCCTTTGGACTTCGAAAGTTTGGAGGTTTTCCATACTTAGGCATGGAGGAGATGAGTCTCCCAAAGTTATGAAGTCTAGAACAAATCATGTCCGTCGAAAGACAAAGGACGCGTGTCAGCAGATCCTACAGTCTGGATCCTTAACACTTTGGAGGAATTTGGTTGAGAAGGTGTGTAGATTCTTGAAGTCTCGAATCACAGATAAAATATCATCCATTGATTAGAGAGGGACACGTGGCACCAAATATTAGAGTCTGTAGGTATAGTACTCCATAGGAAGCATGGTGCAGAGTCGTGAGGAATATTGGAGTCTTGAAGGCTGAATTCTAGAAGAATATATCGGCTTCCCATTTGAGAGGTACACGTGGCAGTTGATCCAGAGATCTGGAGCTCCAACAATACATAGGAGTTTTTGAAGTGAAGTGGTTGGGTGGAATTTTCCTGGAGTCCCGAAGGTCGAAACTCATCCCATCTGTTGATATGAAGTGGACACATGGAATGAGATTAGACCCTCTATTAGTTTAACATTCAAAAGATATAAAAGGTTGAGGTGTGAAGGCACCCAAACTCTTAGAGCCTGGAGTAGATCCAGGTCGTCCATCCATCGAGACACTCAGACCATCGTGAGTGAGCCTTCATTACTCTGGAGATTCGACACTCCAGACAATATGTGCATGTTAATAGTTGGGGACTACCGAAGGCCAGAGTCTCGTAGTAGATCTTGTTCATCCATTTGATGAGGACACATGGTGTCAGATCCTGTAGTCCGGGGACTTAGCACTCTAGAGGATTGTTTGTGTTAGCACTCGGGGACTCCTGAAGGCCGAAGTTTCGAATTAAATCCTAGTCGTTGAATGTTGACGAGATGTGGTATGTTAGATTTGATTCCCTCCATGAGTTCACCAGTTCAATACTCTGTGGGATTGGAAGTGTGGTGGATTGGAAAGGCCTGAAGCTTGAAGCCCCAGAGGCATCCTGAGCTATTGATTTGGGGTAGCACCATAACCGTATAATCTGATTCAGAGTTTGAAACTTCGGGGGTATAGAGTGTTGGAGCGGGTGGAATCTCTGAAGTCCAAAACACCAAAGTCACTGCAAGCTGTAGATCTTGGTGAATATTAGAGACTGTTGATCTCTTTCCTTTTTGGGTTGTTCACCAGTTTGCAAGTTTGGGGGTATTGGAAAGTAGAGTGGTTGAAATCACCATAGTTTGAAGTGCCCAAAGCTTCTGAATCAACGCCTTTTGGTTAGTGCATGGCCACAACTCGTTTTCGTATGAGAAAATAGTCGTAGAAAAGGGGCTAGGGCCCGATTTTGGTTTTTAAGGATAAAGGGCTTAGAGAAAGCACCCGACGGGTTTGGATGCATATGGACTTGCACACAGGGAGAAATTAAGGACCTGAAAAGTTGGTTTTGGGGGCTTAGCATGAGCCTGGGAGTTGATCCAACTCTGAATTTGAATGATCCTAGACTGGGAGGTCACACAGACCCTAGGAGAGGGTGGGGTTTGCATCAATCAACTATGGGATCCTTAACCATACTTAGGCGTTTTATTGTAGACTTCTTCAAAGCGTCTTCCCATGAGGGCCATGCTTAGAGCTACATCATAAGGGGACCACTTTGGAGACTTCTCCAAATATATCCATAACATCAGTTGACATAAATCCAATATTCATTGACATCAATGACAACCAACTGTCCAATAAAAGATCAGATAGAAGAGGCTAAATCATGGTCACAAGTTATAAGTGGGTCATAAAACAAACAAACAAAAATCATTGAGAAGCAAATCAAAATACAAATAAAGGAAGAGCATGATAAGAGAGGCAAGGTTGCAAATATCATTATCAAAGGACTGAGGGACTTTGGTGAAAATGAGAGAACGAACATTCTAGAAAGAGACTTCCTTAAAGATAAGTTGAAGTGGACAAGGTGTATTCACCAGGAAAGTTGGATTGAACATAAGATAGAGGGAGGAAGAGATAGACATGTAAGAGTTATCTTAAGGAATATAGAGGATAAGAATATGATCCTTAGAAATAGAGTATTTCTTAGAGGCACATGCATCTACCTAGATGAGGAATTGACTTTGGCTCACCAAGCACAAAAAATAAAGGAGTGGGAAAAAGTGAAAACATGGTTGAAGAATGGGAAGGCTTAAATTAGTGATCGTTTCTCAAATAAGAAATAGAAAATAGGGGCCCCACAGGACTATTTACAGGTAGTAAGTTGGAATTGCATAGGTTATCCATGGAGAAGAGGTCCGGGGTTGGGGCCCATAGCAGAAGGGAAATATATTATTATTCTTGTAGAAATGCATGAGCACGATGGTTGCAAGGTTCCAGATTTCAAGGAGTACATGAAAACTTCAGTATGGAACAAAGCAAATGAGATAGGGAAAGGACATCGGGGAGTTACAATGCTAATACAAGAGAAATGGGGTGGTGTTGTAAAAGTGGTAAAAGAAGACCTAAACAAACAATACATCTGGTTGTAAATAACTGAGAAGGAGGTTACTTTCAGGTTGAATGCTTGCAACTTTTCTCCAAAAAAATCAAATATCTATAAAAGAATCAATTTAGACAATGAAGACCCATATTCCTCATTGAAAAGAGATATCTCTCTTTTTAGGCACTTGGGACAAGTAATGTTAATGGGTGATTTTAATGCAAAGACAACTAACAACCAATCTCTCTAGTTGAGCAATGAAGAAAGAGGGGAAAACAATCCCTTATGGTTGGAAGAGAGTGAATATCAATCATGGAAAATAGATTCACAAGATGGAAATGAGGGCATGACACACTTTGGGGTAAAATTACTGGGGCTTTGCAGTTTGTTTGGAATAGTTATTTGTAATGGAATGAGAGGGTGGCCAACTTCGGGGGGTATCACATGAAAAGCTTGCAATGGTAAAAGTGTGGTAGATTACTTAATCTGATCTCAAAGTTTCACTTCTAGATTGTTGAAGTTTTATATAGGGGATTATCCTATTGAAATGAAATCTGAACATGCCCCCCTATTGGTTAAGATAGACTTTTCGACTAGTTCACACAATAATAAAATCCTTGGAATACAAAAGAAAAATATTTCCAAAGGAAAAATCCTCATAAATAAGGAAAATAGGGAAAGGTTTAGTGATACTCTTAGGCAATAGTTTCATGTTATAAAGTACAACAGACCAGATATGACAACCAATGAGACAAGTGGTCATGTTCATAGTAGTTTGCTGACCCCAATAATCCACAAGGCCTTAAGTTCATGTAAAAGGTATCATCCCAATAAAAGGGCTACAAGTACCTTACCGACAAATCCATGGTATGATGAAGAATGTAAGGAAGCCAAGAGATATCTAAAAGAGAGAAATTGGGGAAAAGAAAACAAGAGGAAATATGAAATATTAATACTCTAAAAAAGAGAAGAGTATGTAAATGCAATAAGAGAGGAATTAATATCTCTTGGAAAACAAAACCCTAAATTATTTTGGAGAGAACTACAACAAAGGAGAAAGCATACTGAAAACAATATTATAGTTGTCCAATGGTTAGAATATGCGAGGCTCCTTTATGAACGGGTTCACGAGAAATATACTCATCCCATAGTGAAAACATCAGTGGAACTATTCATAGTGGATGATATCAAGCAATGAATAAAGAATGTAGAAAGAGAAAAAGTGGAGGACATAGACGATATTCAAGCTAAAATTTTAAAGTGGGGGGTTGATCTCCTTGCACCTCACATAAGAGGAATTTTCAATGGGGTCATCTAGGATGGATTTCATGGAGAATGGAGAACCAGTGTGGTCATTACTCTCTTTAAGAATGGATATATCAATAACACTTCCAACTATCGCACTATTGTGGTCAACCCCCTCATGGGAAAGATTTTTGGGAGCATGATAGAGTGAATAATAAACAGTTGGGAAGAAGATGAGGGAAAAGGGAAAAAGGGTAGGCGGTTCTTAGACCTAGGCATTCTACCATTGATCATTGTGTCACCCTTAGACATTTGATAGATAAAATATGGGATGAATAAGGTGAGACAACCTATTGTTGTTTTGTGGACTTTAAGAAAGCCTTTGACACAGTGCCTAGAGACAAACTATGAAACAAAATGGAAGAGTTGGGTATCCCAGATGGATATAGAGCGACACTTCATAGACTTTATGAGAAGGTTAGAGCTAAAATCAGAACAAGTGAAGGAATGTCCTAATTTTTTGGTAGTGGTATTGGTGTTAAACATGGATTTCCTCTATCTCCCAATTTTTTTGGTTTATACATTGATAAGTTGGAATCCTGGTTGAGTAGGATGGATGGAGAGGGTGTCCATCTAACATGGTTTGTGGTGAAGCTACTTTTATACACATACGATCTTATTCTAATTAAAAAAAAAAAACATGGATTAAGAGAACATCTAAATGCCTTAGAGCACTTTTGTCAGGAGGTAGGGATGCAAGTGAACATTACTAAGACCAAAGTCATGATCATTTCTTTAAATAGAAAAGAAAAACCAATCACCTTTCTTTTTGAAGGCAATCCATTGGAGATAGTGAAAGAATACAAATATCTTGTGATTGAATTCCACTATAAGCTCAGTTGGGAGACTTGTAGGGTGAAAAGGATACAGGGAGGGTGGAGAGCCTCATACTTACTCCAAAATAGGTGGAGAAAAGAAGAACTTTGGGATTGGAAAACCAAAAAATCCCTCTTTGGTTTGCTGGTTACGTCGATTGTTCTCTATGGTTGTGAAATATGGGGAAGCAACATGTCAAATTGCATATGGAGACAACTAGAAAGAATTTAGAAGAAATTAATTACTAGTAATCTCAAAGTTAAATCCATAGTCCCATATGAAATTATTTTAGATGAAACAAGTACTTTTCTGTTGGAGGCGAAAACAATAACTAAATTAATAAGGTATTTAAAGAAGGTGGAAAACATGGATAACCAACACTGGCCCAAATTAGATATGGAGAAGGAGTTAGACCGTAGGAAGAAAACTTCGATGAAGAAAAATAAAAATTGGTTGAGTAATTGGAATACTAAGTTGCATGAATTTCCTAACACCAAGGAAGAAATAAAAAAGTTCATGAATGAAAAATTTAGGAGTGCCATGTGGACCAATCATAGTGGGTGTAAAAAAGTATACTACATCAAGGAGTTTAACCCAAATTGTAATCATAGCGAGAAAACATATTTAGGGGTAGCTAGTAAAGGAAAATCAAGATTGTCAGTTGCACAACTGAGGATAGCTTCACATCACCTTAGATGTGAGACCGGTAGGTGGAGGGTACACAAGGAAGTTTGGGAGGAGAGAAATTGCATATTATGCAATAAGGGTGTGGTGCAGATGGAGTGACACTTTGTCATGGAATGTGTAGCCTACGACGATATCCACAGTCAGTATGAAAATTTATTAAAGGTTGACAACATGCACCAACGTTTTGACGGGGATAAGATCAACCAGATTGTTAGTCTTCTAGTCAAGATTCACAACAAAATATCTTGATATCGCACAAGTTGTAGGTTGGGAAAAGCTCGACCCAACCACCAATTGTTGACAAATTGGAGAGCACCATCCCACTATCACATTAGGCAGGTGTTCCCGTCACTTTAGAGGTGAGGTAGTCACCTCAAGGGGGGAATCCCGGTGACCCTAGGGGGGATTGAGATGGAAAATGGTAAGTATGAATGGATGTCCCTAGAGGTCAATTATAAATGATAGGAATATCTTGGAAAAGAGTCTTGGGAAGGGTTAAGGGTTTCCAAGTGAGTTGCGTGACCTACCGAGAGTAAAGTACCTTTCTGAGACACAATGAAAACCAAGGATACTTTTAATATGTTAGTTGGAAAATAAATTTAATCTTGTTGTACCTAAATGCAAAAAAATAAAATGATATATATAAGCTCATAGAAGATATTAAAGGATGAAAAATAAGTTCTAAAGGTATGATTGAATAAGCAAGAGACAAGCTAGTGAAATCTAACTTAACTCAACAATGATAAAGCAATATTCAAGCACAAAAGGAAGGCTGAAAATAAAAGCTTGATGTAGAGATATTTATCAGCCTTATGGATGTAGAAAACCAAGATTTATATTAGAAAAATCAGCAACTGAAACCCACTTCTAACTAGCCTAACAAGTGCACTAGGGTTAGTATAGAGTTAGGGAAAAATTGTAGCCAATTCCTAGGATTAGTTTAGGAGTTATTTGGGATTAGAGAGTTAGTTTTCTACAGCCCTAATGGATGTAGGTTAGTTCTGTAACATTATAAAGAATTAATGTTTGAAAGGGGGTGTCTCAATGAGGAAATAAAGGCATAGGATCAAGGAACAAATTCCAAAAGAGACAACTTCAAAACTTTAAAATTTCACGTTTACCAAAGCAACAATTTATTTTTCCAATGCAACAAGTAATGACTAGTGCCTTTAATGATTGGGTTAATGGATTCAATCAAAGAATGAGCTAGAGGTACTACCTCCTTGGGGGTGTAAATCCTCTTACTCCCCAAGGCAAGTATCCCTAGCTAGGGTTTAGACTAAGAAGGTGTATGCACTTGTACTTCTCTTAGTAAACCCTAGTTAAATCAACAATACTTAAGCATAAAATGATGGAGGCAAAGGTGGGGGTGTATGCCCTTATACATCCCTATGGCTTGCTCAAGAAGCAAGAAACTAAAACCATCAATATTGCACCCACAATGTCTTAAGGCGCCATCTAAATCAACATTAAATAGAATCAATTAAGCCAGTCGGAACTTCGCCATGGTTAAAAATATAAGTAACATCAACTGTAGGCTAACTAGCTTGACTAAAATTGTAAATGAGCCATTTAGAAAATGGACACTAAATGCAACCAGTTCTAGTAAGGTGAATATGCAACCCATCTTTAATCCAACATTCCTTCTAACTAGTCATTCGAGGAAGACCATGATTTGGGTGTGCCCATGAGATGGGTGTGTGGTTCCTCTCTGAGACAGAGATGGAACGCTGTGTGCCCTTGTGTGGGGTGAGGAAGCCCATGAGTTGGGTGTGTCGTTCTCTCTGAGACGGAGATGAAACAATGTATTGTTAACCTCTGTGTAGAGAGTTGAGATGATGTGGTACTCCATATGATTCTCCTGTGAGACGTTGTGAGATAGAGATTTGTTGAGTAAGACGTCATTATGGATGATCACATGTGGACATGATCCTAGTGGCTGAGCACTAGTGAGTGTGTGTCCAGATAATTCTCCCATGAGACACGGTGAGATAGAGATTCATTGACTTGGACGTCCCTATGGTTGAGCATAGATAGATTTTCCCCTAGTGGTTGAGCACTAATGGTTGTATGAGATCCCTTGCTATATTGTCTAAGAGTCAGAATTACCTGTAACCCTAATTTTGATGTAAAGGGTACAGGTCAGCCCCACCATAAAGTAAAAGATAATTAATATGGTAATTATTAATTATATTTTGAGTTATTAAGGTCGGCCCTATTGTGCCAATAGACACATCATTTGATGTGATAAGTCTTGTATAAATAAAGGTGAATCCAAGGTACTTTCTAGGCCTCCAAAGATATGCCTCTCTCATCCATCATGCTGGCCCTTGGAAACCAACCTATGGGATTCAATCCCCATGGAACCCTAAGCTAGGATTGTTCCTCCAAAACTGTACACCAACTAGGTCCCGCAAAGACAAATAAGCATGCCCTCCAAGGATCTCAAGTCAAAATGTCACGATGAGTAAATAAAATCAATAAATGAGCCACCTAAGCATGTGCATCAAAGATTACCTTGTCAAAAAAGTAATTTATCAAAGACATTATGCGACTTTCCAAGATTGGATATGGGAGGTGTTGGTACCTAAAATTTCTAAGTCAAAATTTTGAAGGAACACTACTTAAAGACTGACTTTTATGTAGTCTTTAAGTTAAATTGACTTAGGGGATTGAGAATTAAAGTAAATATCTTCAGGTTCTTGGGGGATTATGTTTATTTTGTAAAAATATTGGCCCGAGGGCCAATCTCCATTAAGCCATCAGGCATCGAGGTTAAATTCTAGTGTCGAGTGCACTTGCAATCAACACACAATCATAGTTAGTACACATAATCAAATAAAAAACAAGCCACATGGAGGAAGAACACACAAAGGGGGTTCTTATGTGCAGAGTATTACGTAAAGATCATGTATGTCATTGCCTTCAACTTAGTTTTATCGTCTCCACCGACAATCCACAAAGTGTTCTGGACATCGCTTTGAATGTAAAAATTGGAAACATTGTTTCTAGAAGTTGTTAGTGAAAACAAGTACATTGTCGTCCTCTTGGATGCACTAATAGGAGAAATATTTATTCAGGGCACCTTCACATGCGATGTATAAAAATAAATAAATCTAAATGGATCACAGTCAAGTATCGAGGATGATACATATGTGTCTAACACTTGGAATTAAGATTATTCCATGAGGATATCATCACTGAGCTCCGTCGATAGGTCAAAGATGTTTCCAGAACAACTACTAACACGCCAAGCTATTTTGGGGAGGAGCCATGAATCTATGTTTATGTGCAGAATGCTTGATCATCCATTTTGCGGGATACTGATTTTATCAGATGTTAATGAAAATATATATGTGTCAATAGAGTCAAGCACCTACCACCAACATGAAATTGGTTAGTATTATCAAAATCCACACAACACAAAATTTAAGCCGAAGACAAGCGTAAGTTAAATCCTCAAAGAACCAATGCATAAGGTGCCACAAGAAGCTAGTTTTTGTGCACAATATGTCAAGCAAATTTCAAATCATTGGAGCTTGAAACACAGATGTTGAAAGGATGATCAGGGAGTATATCAGTGGTGTCTAAATTATTTTCCAAAGTCGCAAATTCCAAAAGCAGCAGAGTCCGCATTTCAAAGAAGGTGAAAGTTTCATCTATGAGGCCAAGGTACAAAAAATAGAGTTTCAAAAGAAATAATTGAAATTTTATGTCCACTATTTGGGTTGGAGCAAAAAAATGATTATGATGATAGCTAGTTGGGATGATTGGGTCGATACAGATCACATTATGCATATCACTAAAGAAAATGTTCGAAAGAAGCAAGAGTTTCTAAAAAACTAGAGTGGTGACAAGAGATTTAAGGGTTTCATAGGTCAAAGAAAGTTGAGAAGCTCTACTGGAGTCTGTTTGAAGTGAACAAGGTTTATCAAGAAAAGATATACCCACATTTTGGTATATGTATGCTTTGGTTGGTCTCATGGAGGATGATGTGTCCTTTTTGTTGATTCCTTAACATGCACAAGAGGGTTACGATCATGTCGATGTTTCTTGTTGAGAGATACCTATATGTGTTTCAATTTAATTATAATTTGATACTAGGACAATACTCAAATTAGGTTCCATAAGGTCAATACTATCTAGACTAAAATATTTTATTTTCACCATGGTGAGGGTTGCTTTCCTTTTACTCGTGGAAATTGGCTTTCCCCCTTTATTTTGTGGCTGGATGTCTTCACTTTTATAATTCTTGGAAATAAAATTATATGGCAGATAACAAAGGATCGACATTATATCCACCACTTTCTCTATCAAATTTAAATTAGTGCATTGAATAATTCCATATTCAAAAAACATTAAACAACAATTGTTTGAAGTGATCTAGATTTCCAAAACTTTGGAAACCACCTTTGCACATTCATGATGCCATTGCTTGATATCCAAGCAAGTAGTTATGAAAGAAACATTATATATGGAAGTGAAAAAGGATTTGTAAAGATATGATACTTTTGTACAAATTATGTTATGGAAGCTCTCTACAACTAAGGATGAAACAATTTTGTTCAAAGGAAATACATAAAAAACTCAATGCCAGACAAGATTAGATTTTGAGGGAGATTGCATTTGATCTTTTTGCTCGAGATTAGAAGTCAAAGATATCAAGCTAGCAAAAAAATATTCAAAATCAATGATGAAGATCATAATATAGATGATTATGTGGATCCAACCTTATTTCTTTGGGATTTTTGTTTGAAGCAACTCTGTTATGTATTTTGATAGGTTATATTTTGAAAACCTTGTTTTAGTATGTTGAAGTGCATATGAAATGTATTGAAAACCTCACATCTTGTTTAGGATAAATATATCTTATGAAATCCTATATGTAGGATTTTATCCCCTGATTTTATGGACCTTAGAACTGTTTAAGTTATAGGTCTACTCTTTATATAAGTGGGGAAAGTATGTTGTAAAAAAAGGGGGGCGGGAAAGACCCGAGAGAAACTAGGAAAAAAATATGGATACATGATTGTAAGCCTATGAGGCATGTTATTTTTAATATATTTTTGCCATTGAATATCTATGAAGGTTGTTTTATCGGTATGTCTTTCTATTCTATTTTTCTTTTCTTCTACTAGGATAAAATGCAAATCTTGAGAATTAAAACTTGTCATTGATAGGTAGATCTATGAGCAACAGAGATTCTGATGTAGAATTCCTATTTTATAATTGTATTATTCAAGTATCTTGATTAGTTCATTTGATAGAAAGGATCTTTCATTTGATGAATTTTCTTCTTTATGTTTTCTTTTCCATTATTCTATCTACACAACCTTTGTCCGATAAGCAGTGTTGGCACAGGGGCAGACCCAGGTTTCAGCTCCACATCGCACCAATAATCCCTAACTACTATCCCTTTTAGCAACACCTGTGAAGCAGATGCAGTCTTACCCGAAGCAGTTATGAGGGGGTTGTAGGACAAAAATTTCTACAACCAAAGGAAATGTCAAGTGGATCTAACACAAGATCATCACAATGTTCATATATCATTTATCAGCTTAGAGCTACTCTACACATCTACTTATCAGATCTAAAGTAGTAATACAATCACATTATATCAATGATAGAGATAAAATACCAGTCACACAACACACGATGTACGTGGTTCACCCTCTCTCTAGGGCTACGTCCACAAAACTGTGCTATAATATATTAAGGTAAAGCATACAATTCTTGTCTGCGCTCTTAGCTAGTAGATATTGTTTCTTCTCCTCTCTTCCTCTCCCCTCCCTGTGCACCCAATTGTAGGGTTGATCTTCACATCCAGCTGAAGATATTACAATACCAGAAGGCTCTCACTCTTAACACTTCTCTCTCTCGATACAATACTCACTCAAATCAACAATATAACTAGATCAACAACAATATCATACCAACCCGACCCAGGTCCTTTAGACCTTTATTTATACATTAAAATATCTCACCGACAGCCTTAGGCTGAAACTTAGGTGTCCAAAATCCTATATACCAAAACCCTAGGTGTCTAAAACCCTAGGTCAACTTGATCCGCGTTTTCAGGGATTCGCCAGCCTGTCTTTCCTTCCTTCTCGTGCGGTGCTCCAAAGCATCCAATGATGGATTTTTTCACTTTTTGATTTTTCCATGATCCTTATTCCTTGCTTATCTATCATCTCCAATGGATTTCTTTCTCGTGCTTCACTCCATATTTTCTACTCTTTTGTTCACTTCGACCCAGAAACAATCACTATGTCTTCTATGCAGTTCACATTCTCCCTTTTCTTCCTTGATATTCACATACCTCCATAACCAAGGGCCAATATTCTCCCAACACTTACCTGTGAATTTTACTGAGGCACTTCAGATCTAATCTTCTTGTTTACTTCGACTCCAGACTACGTAGTGTAGCCTCTATTTTCTGCTCGACGCCTCCTCTTTTTCCCTTATGCAAACTGTCTTTTTTGTGTCTGGTACCCAATTTCAACTACACCTGGTACCCGGACCCTTTTCTTCATGCTTTCACTAAGATTTTCAAGGCATCTGGTTGTCTTAATACAAATTAAACCAACTCCCATTCACCAAACCTTCCTTCCATTCTCCATTCAACGTTTTCAGTTGTGCAACTCCCCCCTCTGTAACATAAGTGATCTTGTATGGCCCTAGCCAATGTTTTCTGAACTTCCCAGGATGTTTTATGAACTTGCTTTCATATACCAGTACTAGATCACCTTATTTGAATGCCTTCTTCTTGATGTGCCTATCATGATAGGCCTTCTCTCTTTCCTTCTGAACCTGCTAATGGAATCCTGCAATGAATATGTCTTCTTCCAATTAAACCAACTGTGAAAGCCTCTCTTGAACAATGCCAGGGTCATCCATATCTATAAAGGAAACAATTCTTAGGCTTGGTACCAGATATTCCATTGGAACAACAACTTCAAGACCATATACCAACTTGAAGGGGGTCTGCATTATTAGTTTCTTGCAAGTGGTTCTATAGGCCCATAATCATCCATGTTCACACTACAAATCTTCATGAGCGCTTTCTCCAAGATCTTGTTGAATGATTCAACTATCCCATTTGATTGTGGATGGTACGATGTGCTCTTCTGATGGTGGACTGCAAATTCTTCAGTTAGGGCTTAAACTGTCTTATTGATGAAATGTGTTCCTTGATCACTCATAAGGATCTTTGGGCATCCAAACCTAGTTATGATGTCATCAAATATGAAGCGCGTAGTTGTAGCTGCACTACAGTCCTTAACTGCTCTTGCTTTGACCCATCTGGTCAAGTATTATGTAGCTGTAATTATATATCTTTCTCCTGTGCGCTTTATTGGTGGGTTTATAGGTCCAACAAAGTCTTCCCATTTCTCAAATGCTTGTAAGGTCAGTTGTGGTGGTAATGGAATTTCATCTCTTCTGGATGGTTTCCCAACTCTTTGGCATACATTGTAGGCTCTAGAATAGTATTTAGCATCTTTGTGTAAGGTAGGCCACCAAAGGTCATCTCTAAGAACCTTCTGCACAGTTGCTTTTCCTACATAATGTCCTCATGTGATGCCTTCACGAGATTCTGCAAGGATCAGTGGTCGTTTTGCCTCCATAACACACCTTCTCAATATCTCATTAGGTCCCATCTTGTATATATGTTCAGCTATAAGTGAGAAATATACTACGTGCACTATTAGTTGTTTCTTCTGAGGAATTGTGTACTCACTAGGTGCCATTCCTGTTGATAGGAACTGGATTATCTTTGTGAAGTGGTCATCAATATTTTTAATGGCCAATAACTGTGCATCCGGTAGTGTATCCTCCAAACTGGTCGACTCTTCTCCATGTTCCAACCTCGATAAGTGGTCAGGACCTTTGTTCATTCTTCCTGGATTTACTATGATATCAAAATCATATTCTTGAAATAGAAACAACCATCTGCATATCCTTCCACCCAACACTGGCTTGTTGACTAGGTATTTCAGGGAAGAGTGATCGGTAAACATTTTAAAGTGTCCTCCCAACAAGTAGTGCTGAAATTTTTGCAATGCATACACCATGGCTAACCCTTCTCACTCAATGGTGGTGTAATTAATCTCAACAGAGGATATCTTCCTATAGCAAAGGCTAATAGGTGGTCAATATCTCCTTCTCCTAACTATGCTAACATAGCTCCTAAATCAATGGAAGACACATCAACATGCACATGAAACTCATTGGTCCAATCTGGGAAAACCAGAATGGGCGCAGTAACCATTTTCTATTCCAGTGTGTCGAAGCTCTACTGGAATTCCTCTCTCCAACTAAACTGACAATCCTTCTTCAACAAATTCTCCACGGGTGTTGTAATCTGAGCATATCCCTTAATGAACTTTCTATAATATCCCGTGTGTCCCAACATAGTACGCAACTGTTTTACTGAAGTAGGAGGGGGTAGATCAACTATAATGAAAATTTTGGATGGATATACCAACAATCCTTGCTTACATACAATACGACCTAACATAACTCCAAATGGTGAAAATAAAACACATTTCTTCAGGTTTAAATAAATTTGACACTGCCTCCATTTATCCAACATTAGCCTTAGAAATTCAATATGATTCTTCAATAAACTAAAAACGGTTCAATCATCAAAGTATGCTTCTAAATATTTATGCATAAATTCCTTGAATGCTTCAACCACCACCCTAGAAAAGATGGCTGGGGAATTCTTCAATCTCAATGGCATCACTGTATATTGGTAGGATCCCCATTCTATTGCAAATGTGGTCTTATGTCAATCTTCCTTGGCAATTTGGATCTGATGGTATCCTGAAAATCCATCTGTAAAAGAATATACTTCCTGGCCTCCCACATTACCTAACACTTCATCAGTGAATGGTGTAGGGAAGGGGTCATGCAAAAAAGCATCATTCATCTTCCTAATATCTACACATATCATGATTTCTCCTGTCTTCTTGTCTTGTACCACCATAGGGATAATCCACTCCAACTCTTTGACATGCTCTATAATTCCTGCTTCCAGCATTCTGTCAAGCTCAATATTCACTTTTTCCTTATATTTAGGGTTCAATCTGTAAGGTATCTGTTTAACTGGTCTTGCATATGGATTTAAAGGAATCCTCATCTCTCGCATAGGTCCTTTAATGCCCTTCATATCCATGAACTTTGTTGGAAACAAGTCCTGATATTCATGTAGTAACTCTGTAATTTTGTCAATGGTGGCAACATCCCAATAATCTCCGACATCAGTGAGCTTTGGTGTCTCCTCTGTTCCAATGTTGACCTTCTTAATCTTGATCGATTGTCCAATAAATGGTAGCTCAATCCCGGGTCCTTCCACGTCTCTTTGGCCCTCTATTTTTTCTATGTTCACCTTCCTAGGATAATCATCTTCATCGACATTGATGTTGTAACAATTTTGCAATTTCTGGAGAGGCGCAGTCCATTCATCCTCTTCTTGTTCCAAAGAAAGGCTAGATGCCTCCTCAAATATTTTTTGTCTCACAATCTATAATTCTTGATCTACTGAAGGATATTGACTTTCAAATAAGAAGGTAGTTACAAAATTCTGATTCATACCTTTCCAATCTGTAGTGATGAGGCACAATTTTTCTTGGAGTACTAGTTGATAGGTGTCATGTCCAACGTGTTGATGAATTTGTGTACCCACTTCTCTTGAGGGATGTTTCTCCAGGCTTCCTCACATCTTCACACATGGTCCTTTGGGCAGATTTGACCTATGTAGCGAACTTCTCAGCCTTCTACTTGTGCTGAGAACCTTGTTGTCAGCAGGGTACAACACTGTATCCAATCTGTGATGCTATTTTTATGTGTCCCCCACCATCTTGCTGGTGTGGCTTTCAAGGCCTCATCCATTGCCAATAATCTCTGTCGTATTGGTACACTTTCTTCAAAGTCTGACAAGAAGGTTTCTAAAGGATTCATACCATCAAAGGTGGGTAAGTTACTCAATGTTGTGCTGATCCAATGAACTTCTCTGGTTAATCTAGCACATATTTTTGTAGATACTTCATACATCTTATTTTTCCAATTCTCCAGTTCTTCTTTTGAGTCTGATGAACATGTGCTCTCACTTATCCATCTTATATTCCCATCTGCTATAGGATTAATGTAATCTTGTTGTTTGGTTGTTAGCTTATATATATTTTCTAGTGCATATGCGTGGTCTTCTTCTCTGATAGGTTTTGTGTATCGCTGACCTTCATATGGATCTAAAGGTGCGATGACCCTAAGGCCATATCTTTCAAAATTCATACGTATTTTCTTTAAATCAACCACCATGGAATTATTGAAAGCCCAATCAATTCCTAACAGCATGGGGTAAGGACAACTATCATCAACTATTTCAATTACCTCAAAATCTGCAAATGTTCTTACTCCATCAATGTCCATAGGGACATGCTCCAATCGTCCAAATGGGCCGACAACTTGTTGATTAGCCTTCCTAAGCCTGATAGGGGAATAGATCAACTTCAGTTTTCCCATCGGTGCCCAGGTTTTCTTTATCATGACATTGACCTCCGACCCTAAGTCGAGGACTACATAGTCTATCTCATAATCTCCTATTTGAGAATTCAAATGTAATTCCTTATTTGTCCTTCTCTTCTTACCAATTTGGTGTACTGCCCTATTCAATAAGGGGTATATATTTCCTAGCTCATATTGTCTGATTAAATTTTGTAATTCTTATACATCACTTTCGTCATGAACCAACTTAATACAAGTATATAAAAATTCCATGATCTTGCTTACCTCTTTTCCTTCTTTTGGCGAGGCAGATTGATCAAATGCCAGAGGAATTCCATATTCTCTCACTTATGGTCTTGTCTTTGATGCTGAGCCTTGGTATCCTTTGAATTCTTTTCTGGCTTCCTCCAACATTTGTCTTTCTTTCTTTGCATCAAACATTTGTGTCTTCTCTATAGCTTTCTTGATTCCCGAGTCTTCTGTAATCTTCCCTTGGGTTATTCTGTCATCTCTTGTGACAACGCCTCCTCTTGTTATAACAATGACTCTAGGGTATTCTCTGCGAGTCTCAACATATATCAGTTTCACTTGAGGGTTCTATTGAGGTCCTTGTCTTTCTTGAAGCTTAGCTAGTAGCACAGTACAATCTTCTATAACATGGTCAAATGAGCTGCAGTAGCTGCAAGTGGTACAAGGGTTCTGACAATCCCTCGCAAGGTGTCCTGGTTGTGTGTAGTTATAACAGATGATATGTCCTCGGCCTCGACCCATTCCTCCTCCTCGTCCTCTTCCTCTAAATCCACCACGAGGATTGAAGTTTCCTCTCCCATGAGAGTTATATTGTGTAGTGTTTCCTTCTTGTTGTACTTCACCTTGAATCTTATATATGTCTCTTGACCTTTCATGCATGAGATCGTAAGACCTACAATCCCTATCATCATGTCCTACATACTTACAAAATGTGTAGTACAAATTTGTAGGTGTTTGAACATAATTTTGCATGTAGTATCACTCACTAGGGTGATGTCTATTTCTGCATACCTCGCACCAAGGTAAGGTGACTTGTTTCAAAGAGCTTATAGCTACAGAAGCCAAGTATTCATTGAATAGAGGGAAATGTTCCTTGTCATGGCCTTCTAATATGCATCTGACACACCAAATGTCTTATCTTTTATCTTTTCCCTTGTCTTTATTCATATCTTCGACATGTAGAGACAAACTAGTTAGCTGACTCAAGATCTGACTCATACCTAAGATGGATTCTCCCATAGGGGTTGATTCTAACTTCATGGAGATCTCCAATGCCTCAGCCTGTGACGAAATCTTCTATTGCATTAGGGAAACTATGATGTGTGGTAAGAGGGCAACAATGAACCATTCTTTGTTCTATTCATCTGGTATCTTAAAAGTCAATCGACATGTTAAGGTTTTGAATATCTGTTCGAACTCCCAAATAGGTTAGACCACCTTCTGATTGATCTCTTTCAGCTTTATAATACATTGTGACTCTGACTTGGGTTTCTTGAACTCTACAATCAACGCATTCCTAATCTGATTCAGTGGCTTAGGCTGTGCAAGTCCCTGAACAAGCTTCATGTACCAGCTCAGTGCGTGGTCCCTTAGAGTGGTATTGAACTGTGTTCTTTTGACATCTTCATTGGTGACATTTTTAATATTCTATACGACTTCACATAGGAACCAGTGCTGGTCAATATCTTCAAATCCATCTCCCCTAAAGATAAGGAGCCTCATCTCATCTGCCATAGATCTTCCTGGGGTTCCTGACTGAAGGTATGGTGGACTACTAATGACAGTTCTCTGGGTACTCTGGTGGTTGGGATTACTCTGATGGATTAATACTATTGAATCGACAGGAGGGATAACAATACTTACTTCAATGGTTTTCACAATTCCTAAAGTTTCAGGTTCTTCTCGGCGAGGCTCTTCAAATTTCCCTTCCTCTTTCCTAGAAGGTTCTAAATGCTCTTTGTCTACCAGATCTGCCTCTTATGCACTGTAGAAACCCTCCTCCCTGTAGTTCTTCTTAAACAAGTTTGCAAGGTGAAATTCTTAGAACACTCTCCCACTGTGCATATGTCCAGCTTTTGTGTCACTGTCGCTGTCTGAATTCTTAAACATTAGCCTTTCTTGATCCGACCAATCTATTGTGTCTTCAAGATGTTCTTCTCATGCAATAGCATCTTGATTCTCAGCTTTAGAAAATGAAAAAAATTCCCTTTGGGTCCCTTAAAGAATTATCTCTCGGATTGGATGTATGATTCTACTCTGTCAACAACGAACTCTATGATGTACCCTCCAATGGTTCTATCGAACCAATGATCTACTGCTCATGATACGACACTATCAACTCTTTTGTCCTTCTTGATCAACTCCAACATCCAAACCACAGGATGTCTAGATTGAATCTCAAACTGGGTATCTACTAATCTAGATAGCCACTCATATAGATCTTGATGGATTCCTCCAAAGAAAATTTTGTGTATATCAGTAAAGATATATTTCTCTAGCCAATCTTCTGAGATGATATTAGGGTTCTTGTTCTGGGCTTTAGTGAAGTTCTTTTCTTGATATTCTATCCACTTTTGAATCTCTGTCTTCGATGGGAACCACCTTGACATTCCCTCAAGAATATTTCGTTCTCGACAACAAAACCATTTGTTGGCATAGGGGTAGACCCAGGGTTCTGCTCCAAGAGTGCACCAACAAGACCTAACTACTAGCCCTTTTGGAAACACCTGTGAAGCAGATGCGGTCTCACCCAAAGTAGTTATGAGTGGGTTGCAGGAAAGAGATGTCTACAACCAAAGGAAATTTCAAGTGGATCTAACACAAGATCAACACAATGTTCATATATCACTTATCAACTTAGAGATACTCTGCACATATACTTATCAGATCTAAAGCAGTAATGCAATCACCGTATATCAATGACAGAGATAAAATACCAGTTACACACAACACAAGATGTACGTGGTTCACCCTCTCTCTAGGGATACATCCACAAAATTGTGCTATAATATATTAAGGTAAAGCATACGGTTCTTGTCTATGCTCTTAGCTAGCGAATCTTCTTTCTTCTCCTCTCTTCCTATCCCCTCCCTATGCACCTAGCTACAGGGTTGATCTTCACACCCAATTGAATATCTTACAATACCAGAAGGTTCTCACTCTTAGCACTTCTCTCTCTCAATACAATACTCACTCACATTAACAATACAACTAGATCAACAACAATATCGCACCAACCTAACCCAGGTCCATTAGACCTTTATTTATACATTACAATAGCTCACTGAGAGCCTTAGGCCAAAACCTAGGTTTCCAAAATCCTTGATACCAAAACCCTAGGTGTCTAAAACCCTAGGTCAACTTGATCCAAGTTTTTAGGTCTTTTCCAGCATGTCTTTTCTTCCTTCTCACGTGGTGCTCCAAAGCATCCAATGATGGATTTTTCCACTTGTTGAGTTGTTCACGATCCTTCTTCCTTTCTTATCTGTCATCCTCGATCTCCTCATCCAACGACTTTCTTTCTCGGGATTCACTCCATATTTTCTTCTCTTTTGTTTACTTCAACCCAACAACAATCACCATGTCTTCCACATAGTTCACATTCTCCCTTTTCTTCCTTGATCTTCGCATACTTCCATAACCAAGGGCCAACAAGAAGCTTGAATGCCTTCAATCTTTAGGATATGTTGACTCCATGCCCAATGGAACATTTAATGGACCATTTCTTCTCCTTCTCTCTTTCTCGTCATTTCAACCCATTCATATAAACAAATTTACACACCCATATTCAAATGTTTCTAGGCTCACCTCATTTGCAGTCTGAGGGTGACTTCTAGAAATAACATTTTTGGCGTCGTTGCTGGGGACAGAAGTGAAGATATATTCCTTTGGTGAATGACAACAAAGAGATCTAGCTTTGGATGGTGAACTGAAGTTGGACACTTTATACTACTTATCCTTCACCAAGATGACTCCATAGTTCATAAATTCGTAGGTGACTCCACTGGTTGAAGATCCAAAATGGCATCAGTGTTGGAAGGTTTACAGTTGGGAGTAAGCTTGTCATTGATGGAAAGAACAGTGATGGAAAAGATCAACATGATCAGCAGTGCAATGATAATGGAAGAGTAAACTCCATTTTAGAATTTTGGATACCAGGAGTTGAAGTGTCGAAACACTTCACCACCGAAGTGGCGAAATCATGAAGTGACGAAATCGCGAGGTGGACGAAATCGTGAAGTGACGAAATCGCAAATGTGGACGAAATCGCGAAGGAGTGAAATCGCGAAGTGGTGAAATCACGAGAAGATCTGGGCCATAGGATTTGGGGTATCTACGAAGGCTCAATAGTCATTAGATATGGTGAAGCTATAAGGCGAATAAGTCCAAGAGTCATCCAACTCCCCAAAACTGTTAAGGAATCCTGGCTGTCCATCAGGGACAATTGTGGACTGTTGATCAAGAGGATGTGTGGTGGAATATCGTCATGTCTCTGAATGGAAAGTCAAAGGAACAAGGTTCCCTAACTTCTCGAATTTGCAATATGCGAAATCGTGAAATAATATCAACCATTAGATCGAGGTCAAATATGGACTGTTGATCAGGCACAACGAAGGCTCATGGAGTTGCGAAGTCCCAATAAAATATTGACCATTGATCCAAGAGGGACGCGTGGTAGAATATCAGAGCATGTCAAAGCTCCATCTCAGAGTTTCGCGTATCGCGACTTGGAGTGACGAGAATCTCCATCATAGGAATCGCGAGATGCAAACTCACGATAAGATCTGGATCGCCAGATCACCAAGGGTTCTGGACCGTTGATCTAAGCTTCATCTCAGAGCTTCACCTATCATGAATTAGAGTGACAAGAACCCACATCTAAGGAACCGTAAGATGCGAGATCGTAAAAAGATCAGGACCATCAGATCACTTAGAACGTGGACCATCGATCTGAGCTCCATCTCGGAGTTTCTCCTATCGCGACTTCGAGTGACGAGAGCCTCCATATAAGGAACCGCGAGATGCGAGATCATGAAAAGATTAGGACCATTAGATCACCTAGAACATGGACTGTCGATCTGAGCTCCATCTCAGAGTTTCGCCTATCACGACTCAGAGTGACGAGAGCCTCCATCTAAGGAACAACGAGATGCAATATCGTGAAAATATCTGGACCATTGATTCATCGAGATCGTGGACCGTCGATCAGGGTCGATGAAGATCATGAGTTCGCAGTGCCTTTTAGTGCAGACAGTGGTCACCACCTGTGGTCATGTGGAGGAAGGACCTAGTGCAAATAATCTCTGCCTCGAAATTTTGGGGATCACGTCTGGTGCGAATGTCGAAATATCAAAAAGGTGAAATGTCATTGTAACCGGTGGTCACCTCCTGTGGTCACGTAGAGGAGGGATCTAGAGAAGCCAGGATACTTTTCAGAGCTCGCAACATGAAGAGTCAAGATGCCTCATCGCAGAATCTCTGAATTGCGAAAGTGCGAAACGCTTAAATCATGACAATATCCTTAAGAGCTAATCCAATGGTGCAGATGAAACTGAAGGAGATCAGAGGGATACTATTGCACGTCATAGTGTAACTGCCAGAAACCATTGATGGTTTCTACCAGAGGACTCGAAGACACTTCGGGGTGATTGACAGAGGAGATGAAGAGTCTCTGGGAATCTTCAAGAGGGTTGAAGATGCTCATGGAGGCGATTGATAGCAGGATGAGCATTGAAGCCTGCAACTGGAACAGATAAGGTGAGATCGTCTGTCACAAAGAAGACAAAGAGTCCCAACTGCCAGAGAGGCTAAGGAATCTCAGCATAACATACAGTGATGTTGAACGAGTGGAAGAACTTCCAGAGAAGCTGAAGAGTCGTGATGATGATCACTCAGAGAACTTGAGATGTGGAGGAGATTGGCGTGGTATGAGCATGCAGAGGAATGGAGAATATTGCATGCACAAGATGCACATAAGCTATATATACATGGTACAGAGAAGAGATGTGGTTACTGTTGGTGTAGCTGTGATTGTCGTTGTTGAAGGTGATTCATGCATGAAGAAAGATCAGAGTGCAGCAGTTGAATTGAACAGAAGAGGAACTGTGCAGTGAATGGACATGGCGCACAGAGCATAAAAAGAAGAAGAATAGGCAGTGCAAGTCATGTGTATAGGAAGGCAGTGAGACAAACAGAGCAACGAAATGCAATAGAACAGTGATGAGTCTGGTAAGCCATTGTTGAACATTATATCACTGTAATGTGTTTTAGTAGCAAAGATTTATAAAACAGGGTGGTAGGGAGGAGCTAGGGAGGATTGTTGTCCTCAGAGGTCTAAGTGGGTGCTTGAACTTAGGGAGTTGGTGCTTCCTTCTAGTTGGTGCTAGAGAAACCAGGGAGTTGGTGCTTCCTTCTAGTTGGTGCTAGAGAAACCAAGGAGTTGGTGCTTCCTTCTTGTGGGTGCTAGAGAAAAATAGAGAGTTGGTACTCTTAGCAAGTTGCAGCTTGCAAAACAGAGGTTGTAGCCTCATAATGAGTTGGTGCTCATATGTATGATAATGTAAATAATGTAAATAATACTTATCATATAAAGAAGAAGAGGTTTTTACCTTGTATGGGTTTCCTTGCGAAATATTTGTCTTTGTGTTTCTCATATATGTGACTAATGTTGAATGTGCCATTGTTTGTTTCCCTGCATTATTGTGACCATCATTGAGTGCCTTGTAAATATTTTAAAAGAAGGATAATTGTTTAAGCACGATAACAACTGATTCACCCCCCCTCTTAGTTGTCCAACAATCAGATGATCGAATGGAAGCCATTATGGCTGCAAGGTTTTCTCCTTTCAAGTTTGCTGATATTCCTAGTTTCCCTATTACTGTTCCTGTTATAGATGTGTGAGGAGATGACCTTCCATGGTTCAAAGAGAAGGATGAAGACAATACTACACATAATGTAATCAAATTTCATCAATACATGGACCAAATGAGTATACATTATGAAAATATATTGATGAAAATGTTCATGTATTCATTGGAAGGCTATGCAAGGCAATGGTATAAAACACTCCTTGCTTCTAGTATTTCCTCTTTGAGGGAATTTCATGATTTTTTTTATTCTCATTGCAAGATAATTTATTTAACTGGAAGACTTTTTGAGAATTGTTGTGAGGTATTTACATCATATATTCGAGATTCAACAAGTGATTCCTCTAGCAGTGCAGATGAAGGGGATGCTTGCAGTGAGTATGAAGATGAAGATTCATTACTAGATATATATCCTTCTAGATCTGTCATACAACAGGAAGATTCTCAGTAATTTGATTTTGAAATTCCTAACAATTATTCTCTAGATGAAGAGGATTATTATGATAAGGTTGGAGATGATTTATTGTCAAGTGTATCGTTTCCTAATGTTTTACAACATGAAGATTTTCAAAATTCTGATATTGACAATGAAGCTTTAGATGCATTTGACATTCCAAATGTTTTTAATAGTGGTGATTATGATACAAAAGATGTCACTAATATATTTGAAGATTATATTGTTGATGATTATACACAAAACTCTTCATCCTTGTCATTAGGATTTCATAATGCACCTGCTCCACTTTATGATGTATATGAAGAAGAATTTGAAGTCCTTGATCTAGATGTGGAAGGATCTGAACAACAGATTCATGAAGACATTCAACTCATTATCCATGAGCAGCTGGAGCCGGTGTATGATAGTTATGCATCTGAAGGAAACATGGAAGAGGAGGATCAACTTGGTGATTCTCGTGTTGACATTGTTGTTGATGTTAACCAAGAAAATTTTCAGCAGGATCAAGATGATTTTGATACTTTTGATTGCCAACTCCCAAATGATGTTCATGCCCTCTTTTCAACAGACATGGAGGAGTACAACTTGATTAAAGAAGCAGATTTTTCCAACATCAACAATGTTTTTCAGAACAATTGTAGTTCTCTGATGAATCTCGAGATCCAGTTGCCATTTATATGGAGATAGCTTTTCCACAATACCAAAGTTTTGAATCTCTTGGAATTAGAGAAGATTACAGTTGTAAGTATTGGATGCCTAGTGACTTTATACTACAAAAATTTCATCTTTTTTACTTTAACTCATTATGCTGTAAATGGATTGGCTACTCTGTATATCCATTGTTTTATTGGATATATTGGAAATTTTATATTGCATGATCAGTTTGTTTCTGTCGGTTAGAAGTAGGAGTAGGAAGTGTAGATAATAAGCTTGAGTAGTTGGTTTGCAGCATTATGTTTTCAGTAGTGTGTGTTCATAGTTGAATAAAGTTGCATAGATTTGACAACGGTATAAATGACTCCACTAGCCCAATGGACTAGGCACTGATGGATTGGATTCAAAGGATCATTTATTTTAGTGAAGCAGTTGCAGGGATAGGTTGTAGCATGAAAATAAGGTGTTAGCGATAAAAAATGCACTGGCATTTTTGAAAGAGTGATGCCTAATCTTGTAAGGAATATTTGACTAGATTCCAGGGATCCAAATTCAGATTTGAAAGAACCATTGAAAATCTTAGGATTTGCAGATGTCGATCGACTATTTAAGCATGCAAAACAGACTCTCCATGACTGAGAAAATTGATTTTGAAAAACTCTGCACTTTCACCAGCGCAGAAGGCAGAATTATAACTAGTTAGCTTCCTTGGGAGATGACAAGATCCATCTTTGATGATAGACAAATCTTGGACATTATTTGGTTGTAATCATCTATCTGGCGACTCCATGAAGGACGAATTCAGTGGCGACTCCATGAAGGACAGATCTATTGGCGACTCCACTGGTCTATAAATGAATCATATATTAGCAAAGAGGTATGCGTTCTGCAATTTCTCAAGTATTTTTGGTTACCCTCACCCAGTACCTACTAGAGATGAATGGGAACGTAGTATTCCCAGATTTCGTGGAGAGAAGTGGGAAGTACCAGCTGAACATTTGTTGGATTTCCATGACTTTATTGACTGGCTTGAAATTATACATGAGGATGTTCAAATTAAGCTGTTCAAATTTTCATTAGAAGGGATTGCTCTTGACTGGTGTCGGTCTCTTCCAAGTGCAAGTGTCTTCTCTTTGGCTGATTTTCATGCTGCCTTCCATGTGTTTTGTAAAGAAAATTTTTCAGATGACCTTCTCTATCTTGAATGCTGTCATGATTTCAATTTGTTGAATAAGGAATCATATAGTTATGTGAAATATGCTACAACAGGAGATGCTTCTCATCATGACCAAGATATTGATGATCTACAAGATGATGGCCATAGTATAGATGCTTTAAACAGTACACCAAATAAATTCACTATCTTAGATTGTTATCAAGATCATATTGCCTCCTTTGAAAAATTGAAAGATGATGAGCAGATTGAAAGTTCAACAAGTGAAAGTATTGGAGCAACAATAGATGTTGAGGGCAACCCACATCTTCCAGATTTGTAGACCAAGGGAAATTGCAATAACCATGAGGAACAAAGTTTGCAGGGACTTCCTAATCTTCAGTTTGAACACCAGAAAGATATTCTTTCTCCTTATGAATATTCTATTTCAAATTATGATGAGGAACGAGGTGAGGTTTTTCCAAATCTGTTTCATGATGTTATTGTTGATCCTGCTATTCAAGAAGCTTCATCTCTGTCATTAGGATCTTATCTTGATCCTCCTATATTCGACCAATACGGTGATGAGAAAGTAAAGGAAATTATTATTGTAAAGGAAATTGCTTGCTGTGTCAAGCCAGCATATCATCTTGATGAAATCATATTACAGAGGTATGGTGCAGGAGAGAAGAAAGGTTCAGATCAATTGCTGAGCTTGCATTTTTCTCTAACAAAGGTTGAGAAGTCCACATTCAGCACTGAGATAAGTGAAAGTAATCAACAGCTTAAATACAGCCAGTTGGATCAACAACTCAAAGAGGTATTCTTTCATGGTTTTTATGACCCTATTACAAACTATTTGGAACCTATGAGCAACACAAATATCAAAACATTTTTGTCAGACGAGGGACAATTTTGTTTCTGTTATCAACTATATTTTTGCATGATATGGCTTCCATCATTTTTTGGGTTAAGATCAAGAACAGTTTTAGTAAATCAGTTTCTTACTTGGCTGCATTGGAAATTCAGTTTTACTTGATCAATATGCCTCTACTGGTTAGAGTAGGAATAGATAGAAAATAAGCCCGTCATCGAGCATGAGATCCTTTTCAGTCTAGTAGTTTGTAGCAGGAACTTGTTTTCAACATTTTATTACAATTTGAATAAGTTGTGGAGATGTATGAGGAGATTTGAGCAAATGGCCTTCCATGTTGGCCTTGATGTAGTCTAGAGCAGGCATCTCATTGTCCTTTCTGCTCTACAGCTGCGATTTATAAATTCCCTCTGTTTATTTTTGTTATTTTCGACTGGTTTTGTTTATAAGTTCTAGATTGGAACAAAAGACCAGTAGGACATTGCGGGTCTTGACGGGGTGTGTATACGCCATGACTATTAAATGCTTCAATATCTAAAAGAGGCCCAGTATTTTTTTCAGTCCTATACTGAGAATAAGTTGCTTGGTTATGAAGGAGAAACAACTATGTACGCTCAACACCATGAAATGCATCACCAGACAGTAGTGGTTTTGAATAGCCCCGAACTATTTAGGGGTGCAAACATTCACTGCTGACATGAATACAAGTAGTGGTAGCTCTACATTTTTTGACCATTGTATTACCAGGTTCTTCATTCACACCTTCCAATACTCCAGCAAGTATTTGTATGGACAAAATTCATAAAATATGTTGTCAGACCTGCAACTGGTATATCAAGGATTGGAGATGCTGATGTTATTTCCCCATTATTTGTTGGGTGCTTAACAACTGGTTTACTATCTATCACCCTCATTATATCTTACTACCCAACATATAGCTCACATAAAGTCCACACATGAGAAGAATTTGACAAATGCGGTGAAGCTGCCCCCTCAAACTGAAAGGGAGTTTCTTCATCCAAAAGTTCCAACTCCAGTATATGGATCTGTCCCTTCAGATCGCCCTTTTTCCTGTCCTAATAAGGGATGTGACAAATGATTCATACATGAGTATAAATTAAATCTTCATCTCAGAAGAGAACATGTAGGTTATGCTTTTAAAGAAAATGGAAGGCACTCCTTCAAGTTGGCTGGTAGTAATGGTGACTCAACAGTGGGTTCACATGGAGGTGCCCCTGATTGGTGGTTGACACATACATTTTCAGATCTTGTAGCTTCCTCTAGAAGAGAGCGGTTCCGTTGGAGTGATGCAACAAGACCTTCTGATTTTGGGTGATTTCCTAGCAGAGAAAGCATGGATGGAGTTTCTCTGGCCATGGAAAATATCAGGGCCAAAAACGCACATGTTGCTTCCGCGTCTTCCCAGGTGGAGGTTCAGACTTGTGGCGGGAATGCCCGACATTAAGCCCATGATCATATGGCAAGATCCCATGCACATTGAACCATAAGCATCTACAACTGGTGCTTGTGACCACTTCGAGCTCCCTATTATTTCACACTATTTTCTCTCTGTCACGCTTGTGTTGGGAAAAGATAGATTGTTCCAAATGAGTCAGGACTGGAATGGAATGAATTTCTTTGCACTTGCATTTATTCATTGGGATCTGCAAGAAGCTAGCTTGTGGGTACGTCTACCATCCAAAGTGTTTGGAGAAGACGACTTCTGAAGCTAATCAAATTTCATAACAGATTGGAGACTGTATATGGATCATCAGGAGAATGGCCACTAATCTTGATTGGAATGTGGTTAATTTCCCCTCACATCATGCATTTAGTCTGGGCATTATTAATCAGCTCAAACAACCCATAAATCTCTCATACAGGCATGCAATTACAGCTCCAAATCTGTTCAAGTGGCAGAGGATGGTCGAAACTCCAGTTTGGAAAGCAAACTTATCATACAGGTGTGCATTTTAACTCTCAGATAGCTTAAATCCGGGTTTCGTGATCAATACTTGAACAATTATTGGCTCAAAACTCGTTTATAGGTTTGTTGAGTCATAGTTCTTGCTTAGTCTCTGCCTAATTGACTGAAGGTAACCTATATTCTCTATGTGTTTAAGATTTTCATTACATTTGAACTCCAAGTTTTGCCAATAGCAGTTGAGTCTATTCTCATACACAGGATTAACTTGCTTGAATCAAATGTTAAAACTTTAAGTTTGTCTTTCATCCTCAATAACACTCTTAGTTACAGATTTGGTCATTAATTTAACTCACAGGTCAAAACCCTAACTCATGCCTTCTGCCGAAAAACACTCCTGTTGTTGAGTCACAGTTTTAGCCATTTGTCAAAACTAAAGGCTTATTATTTCATCAAACCCTTGATTCGAGTCTTACTATACTACCCAATTCTGTTGATGAATCATAGTCTGTTATTGAGTTACAGTCTCTTGTCGAGTCACACCTTTTTGACCCTTGACCTATCTATTCATCAATTGCACACATGATCCCTGGATTTGAGGAAAACATCAGTTGTTGAAAGAGTTGTATAACTTGAAACGTTCAGAGAACCAAGTCAAGTTAAAAAAAAATTAAAAAAAATTAAAAAATGCACAACTATTGGGTAGAAATGTTGAGCTTTATGACAAGAGTCAAGAAGTCAAAAAGAAACATGAGAAGACACAACAGGTTACTACAACATTTTTGTTGGCGATCTTAGCCCAGAGTTTATAGATGCAACTCTCTTTGCTTGTTTTTCTATTTATCCAGGTTGTTCAGATGCAAGGGTTATGTAAGATCAAAATATGACAGGTCAAGGGGATTTGGCTTTGTTTCCTTTAGAAATCAGCAAGATGCTGATAATGCAATAAATCAGACGATAGGAAAAACTCTTGGGAGTAGACCGATTCGGTGTAATTGGGCTACCAAATAAAGCTCTGGAAATCAAAGTTACGACAAATAGACCTAAGAAATGCAATTTGCTTCAAATGCAGCAAATAAATACTTCAGCCAATGGTAGTGTAGATCACAACATTTTAGCTGGAACTACAGCTGTGGGAACATGAGGCCAACAAAAAATTCCACATAAGATTCCAAGTTACAACTTGTGGCTAGCTCATGAATACTTGAGATTATACATGGCAACATAAAAGGTTTATTTTTGTGCTATTTGACTAAGACAAAACTTTCACCAGCGCAGAAGGTGGAATTTTAACCAATTAGTTGTTGAAAGACAAAGCTTTCATCAGCTAATTAGCAAACCTTGAGGTCAAATAGCTGTTGAAACCTGAGACTGGCCAGCGAAAGTGTATTTTTTCCTAGATCGAAGTTTTTCTCAACCAAACATCCTGAAAATAGTTTCTAAATATGCATATTGAATTTACACATCAAATTAAAGATCTAGATTTGATAAAAAGGATGTTTGAAGAGGTGCCAAAGTCATATTAGACACCTATTTTTGGGGCACAAAATCAATTGTTTTTGCCAAAGATAGCAAATTCGATTCTATCATGATCAAAGCACATCTATGAGCCTTGGAAGGCTATCTGCACACATCAGAGGATCTAAAAATGTTTTGTATCTGAAATTGCTGTTGTATTGATACACGATCCATAAAAGGTTTATAGAGACATGGTTGCAACTGGTGACAAATCATTTTCTCGTGCTATTTGGCCCTCTGTTTATATGGCCATGGCTTACATGGATCAGTTTGACCAAGATAAAGATGGAATGATAGAAAATGAAGGTTTCCAAGACCAAACATATGATGCATGGTCTGTTTCAGGTGTCAGTGCTTATTCTGGCGGACTATGGGTGGCAGCCCTTCAGTCAGCTGCTGCCATGGTAGATGAAGTTGGTGATAAAGTTTTTGGAGAACATTTTCAAGCTAAATTTCAGAAGGCAAAAACTGTGTATGAGAAGCTGTGGAATGGCTCATACTTCAACTATGATAGCAGTAATAGTAGTTTAAAATTTCCAGTTGGGCATTTGGTTAGAAATTCCACATTTCTAGGATATATCTGGCACGTGATATCTTTGAGTCTTGAAAGCAACAAATTGAAGATAAATTTAAATCCTTAAGATGCTTGTGATATAAATTGTTCAATATTGAGGGAACAATACGCAGATTTTAATTTAGCAAAAGACAAGTGGCAGCAGCTCCGAAGACATAAATGCAGGTTATAAAAATTGTTGGGATTGAAAAGGCTGAATGACTCCATGGCCCAATACAAAAGGAACCAGGTCTTCCAGGTTCTTGGAGACCTCGAAGGGACATCTCCATCCCAGTTGGAGCCAGATGTTAGCGATCAAAAATGCACTGGCATTTTTGAAAGAGTGATGCCTAATCTTGTAAGGAATATTTGACTAGCTTCCCAGGCTCCAAATGTAGATTTTAAAGAACCATTGGAAAGCTTAGGATTTTTAGATGTCGATCAACTATTTAAGCATGCAAAACAAACTCTCCATGACTGAGAAATTTGATTTTGAAAAAATTTGCGCTTTCACCAGCGCAGAAGGAAGAATTATAACTAGTTAGTTGGTGAAAGCTCCGCCTTTCACCAGCTAAGGAGAGGATTTTTGGGTAAATTAGCTGGTGAAAGCCTGTCACAACCATAATAGCCAAAAATTTTCCCAGATCAGTATTTTTTGGGTTTGAATGGTTTGAAATCTTCTTCAATAAGATGGTTATGAATTATCAAATCAAAATCTGAAGGCCATTCTTGGAGATGAAAGTCAAAAGGGAATTTTTTGACTAGATTTGGTCATTTTCAAGGGAAAAATGATAGGGATCAAATGACACATCACCCAATTCAAATTTTATCTTTGGAGGACCAAATCAAACAACCTTGGGAGGCTAAAACTGCACTTCATCGACAATCTACTATTTTTAGAGATCACTAAATAAGACCTTTCCTATTTTGTTTTGATTTTCCATTCTAGATCCATTTTTATAGGATCTCATCCTACACTTGTTGTATCTGTTTTGATTTGACTATTTTTAGTAAATCTGATCCATCTTTCAAGGATCTATATTTCATCTTGTAAAGCTATAAATCCAAAGACATTTGGAGAACTAAGAAGGTTCAATTCTGGATACATTTTTGGCTATGTACTTTGACACTATCTTGCCATATGAGTGAGAGTTTTCTTTGGTCATTATATATCAGTCTATCCATATTTTCCATTACTCTATATTTAATTCTATTCAGTTTAGTTGTTCAGAACTGTCATCTTCTGATATAGCTCATGGATATGAATTATATCTCCTTTATATTCTTGTATAACCCTACAGATTTGTACTTGGTTATCTTGAGTGTTTTTCTTCATACCTTGATTATTTTCTATAACTGATATCTAGTTTCTCGAAGCACTGTTTATTTAGAGGCATGACATGTTGTCTTTTTTCTAAGCCTTCTTATTTATCCCATTGTTCCAAACACTTGATTGTTAGTGATTTCTTAAGTTACCAAGCATCCTTAGCCTACAATCCTAAGGAGTTTCTTGGAGTGATAACAGAAGGCACATGGGTCTGCTTGTTCTTGGCAGTTCGCAGGGAGCCAACTATTGGTACCTGTTAGCACCCTGTAAATTTTCCCAGCTGTCAAACAAACAACAGGGGTAACTGTTGCAACCAACTTTAGAGTTGAGGCACTAGCCTATTCAACTTAGAGAGGGATCTCTCGTGTCACTGGGTATATCTATGGAAATCAATAGCTAGATTTGGCTTGTTTAGAGGATTTTTAATAAATTTGATGGTAAAGAAGGGGGGAACCCTATGGGCTATGGAGTCAAAATTCTGAAAATGAACGGAAATAGTGTGTCGATCAATAGAAATCTCCAAAGGACAAAGGATAAATAAGGCGATGAATCTGAGTTATTCTTGAAATAAAAATATATGTAGGAAGATAAAGAAGACAAATAACTGTATCAGAGCATTGCTGAAATGAATTCTGAATAAGTTAAGAAGATAATCACATAGTTTAAATTGCTTAAGTTGAGAGTGTCACGGGATGAATTCTGGGCCTTTAAACCCTTCAATTTAAACATAAGAGAATATAAATGAAATGACAGGCCATAGGGAATATATACGCTGAAAGGAAACAAAAATCATATCACCATCCATTAGAATATTTTCATGAATAGTTCAAAATGATTATGCATATGTATTCAATTCAATCCCATAAATTTTCAAAGTTTTCCTGCACAGAGGGTAGGCTCCTCCTTTCTCCATGTTTCTATACTCGTGAGGCCAAGCATATATAGATGAATTTCGTGTGGAATTTAAAATGTTCCGACTTCCTCATAATTTAAAAATAGATACAAGTTACGAAAAGGAAGAACCGTTATACTATTTAAAGGGACCGTCAGTAACCAGTCTGTCATATCAGGACTCCCTTTTCTTAAGCCGGCATCTATCCAAAAGTTTCTGAAATACACCAAAATTTCACCTGAGGATTCACCTTAGCTTGGTGATTTCCTCTTCCAGGGCACTCCACCAATCGAGATTTTCTTCGACGCTCTCTATCATCTGGGTTTTGGCCTCTGTCCTCCGCATTTTTCTCCTTTTATTCTTTGCGGCTGGGTGGCAGGTGTTGTCCGCATGTTCATTTATGACGATATCCCTCATAATGAGGTTTAATTTTACTCCCGAATTCATCTTAGTTTCAGGTTCGATATGAAATTTAGTCGCCAATATCTGCAATACCAATCTTTCTTTCTTACTTATCGACCTGCTCGGTACATTAGTTGAGAACCTAGTCGCGCCAGACACCGTTTGATGAGTATTATCCATACCTTTTGAACTTTGCAGAGACCTTGATTTGGCCACCCTTTGAAATTACATAACTCATGAACACATGTCGATCTTGTTTTCCTTATGCATAAGATGGCAATTTCCCAGAATAAGATAAAATGATTTCATATCTGAGACTTGATGGTTTTTTGTACTTTAATCATGAATTACTATCACCGTATGCCAGTATGCCACACTTTATCAATCAACTTCGAATGATGCACCTTGATTTAGTTATGCGACGACGTCCTTTTGGAACGTCATCTGGGAGAGTGCCTGGACCAGTGATGTGAGGTGATCTGACCAACCGCCATCCTCCCCGCGAGTTATTGATGTGACATTTTGAACCAAGTGACATCAGGTTCATAGGAAAATTGGTTTTGGGAAATCCACTATTGGCCCTGATGTGTGTGTAAGAGCTCCACACGTTCCCCATCAAAACCATAATGGTTTCTCCCGGTCTGCCTTCGTGATGTTAAGTTCTTTTCTATTCGTTGGTCCAATGCGGGCCTCAACTGTGGATCTGGGATTCTTTAAAATCAATGGTCCTCTAAGCTACTCCCTTCCCACCTCCACTATATATGCCATGGGATATAGCCAAGCACCCTAAACTATCACGCTTCTACTGTGGTATAGAATTTCGCTGAATCTCAGAAATTTTTAGATCCCGATATAAAAATTGTTAAGGTGATAACATTGGCTCCAACTGGGGATGCTATCCTCCCAGCGAGGTAGAAAAGAACTTGTAGACCCAATGCCTGATCCATGGGTTGTTCCCAAAACATGTGTGTACCCTTCTCCTGCCAAGCTCTGTACACTGCTTCCAACTGCGTGCAGGATGTCCGAGTACATTATTGAAAACTGACTATATTTAGTACTAGAAAACTCAAACTGAAAAATGCTTGATCGAAAAGATTATTTTCACATCCCTACCTACCCCAAAAATGCTGGGATGGCTACTCAATCAAGTGATGCTAAAGTGCCAATGTATCCAATCAAGCAATTGGTTTCCTGATTCTCCTTTGTCCACATTTTTCTTAAGCTGGTAGGAAAATGTAAAAGATGGTGGCTCAAAGAATAAATTGAAACCAAAATCTGAGCTTATGATTGAAACAAATTCATCCTTGACTAAAGACTATAGTAGGATGGCCATCGGATTTTGAAAACCATGAAAAATCATTTCTCCTTGATGAGCAAAAACCGAAAGGCAAGCCTCTTTCATCAATGTTAGTTGTTTTTGCTCTATTTCTTTTGTTTTGAGAACATTTTTGAACGAAATGGAAACGACAAGTTTGTTTTCTTTTCCATGCATATCAACAAAAATATTCATACATTCTTGAACATCTTCAATTATGACAGCCATATTATGTGCATCAAGGCTATCCTCTTGTTCATCAAACAACTCTAATTTGGTTTTATTAAATTTTTGTGAATTTGTTTGAATACAACCATTTTGACTTTCAAACAAATTACTTGAAATAAGTTCCT